>JAHHFQ010000043.1:0-30743 GCA_018831715.1 Matsumurasca onukii | reverse complement strand
TCACGAGCATACTTGCTTATTAAGCGAACTTAGAACTTTGCCTTCAGCAAAGTTTTTATTACAGTTTTGTATGTTTTGGATAGTCAAACTTTTATTTTATTTAAATACAGAATGCAACATATTTTCGAAGATTTAACCTTCTGTTGAATTTTAGCATAACATACAATAACTTTGGATAATGAATTTTACAAGTTTTATTTTTTTCGGGGAAATATGACAAGCCTTCAGTTTGGTCATATAAATTTAAGACGATTTTTTGCGCTCATAATTTTTGTGTATTAATTTCTATATTTTTTTTCTTTCTCTAAGTTATCTTCTTTAATTTTATCGGGATTGTAAAGCTCTACTTTCTATAGTGTGGCATTAATCACATCGTCATCTTGGTCATTATTTCAAAACATGGTCTTCAGCCTTTAGCTGTTGATATATATTTTGGGAGGTCGAACTCTTCAAATTTTAACTTGGTTCTGTTCTACGTGAGTGAATTAAATCATTGGAACTTGGCTTCTGGTAATTGCTGGATGACCATTGCCGGAGTTATGAAACTCTGGGTAGCCTGCCACCTATCAATTGAACGTGTGGGTATAACAAATAAACTTTCGTTTAAATTTGTTTTGAAATTGTCTCGGAATTATTAGTCTTGGTTGGAACTTGATTATGGTGTTCACTGGATGTCCATGCCGCTAGTTAGTGGTCCTGAGAACAATAATTAAGTTTTTTCTATCACTCATTTTGGTTCTCTTTCTACCTACCCTGTCATGAGAACATGTATTCGGGCTTATCATTAAACCCTAGTTGGATACTGATTCTGGTGCATGCTGGTGTTACCGCTGGTTTTGAAAGAACTCGATGATTTCAAAAATTTTTTTCCGTCAGATTTGGCAGTGAGCTTTTGGATTCTTTGTTTCGTTAGCAGCTTCGATGGAGCACAGCCACGATCAATCACTCCCGGAAACCACCACCGTATATGCAAAGTATTTGATTATTGTAATTTTGATTTTTCGGTACATTTACAAGAGTTTTGTTTATATGAATGCATTTTCAAAAAAAAAAAAATTTAAAAATTTAATCTATATAAAGTAGCATCTAATCTGGAATCTACAGGTATAATAGTGTTTATTTATCTTAGTTTTTCGATGTTTGTTTTGGTTGAAGAAACAACGTAACTTAGTATGAAGTGCATCATAAATCCGAACTGAGAGATAGTCTGGTTTGCTGATGATCATAATTTGCTAATTAAAGGACCATAGTATTCTAGTAATTTATCATATTAATATATGTGTATATATGTGTATGTATATATATATATGTATATATGTATATATGTGTGTGTATGTATATTATATAGCACAAAAGGTCACATAAGGCAGGTAAGGGCGTTCATAACCATAACTCTTGCTGGTTATGTTTAATAAAGTTTTTTCATTTCTGTAGGATCATTTGGTCTTACAATTTTTGAAACGCCTGGTCAGGTAGGAACCAGCCCCAAAGTAGTTTTGTGAATGTTTTAAATTTTTCGTTGTATAGCAGAGTATAAATTTCAAGGAGATTTAATAAATTTTGTCGTAGCAACAATTTTCTTCTTCCTTTAGGCAATAACAGATTTTTTATTTGTTGGTCCAAATGTCCGTCCCATAGTGGGGATGGATTAGCGAACGTAGAGGCCGACACCTGTTCCATTTGTAGCGAGTCATTAGGTATCGTGAGTGGAATTCATACTACGGTCTGCGAACACAGATACCACAAAACCTGTCTCGCAGAATGGGTTCGTCAAACGCCTAATTGCCCACAGTGCCGACGCAGCATCAAGCTACAGATTTCTCCGACTCAAATTCAAGTGACTGGCGCTAATATTCTGAGCACTGGAGCTACGGGTAGACCTGTTCCACCTGTCAAGTCGACTGACTCGTAGTCGAATGCGAAGTCAACAACAAAACGTTTTGGATTGGTCTATGGTAAGTTCACCGGCCCATGATTTTTCTGGCGGGGCTCGTGCTACTTCATCCCATAACGATTACCAAACTGGTACTGCAAATAGCAATGGAGGACCACCAATGGCTGGAACAAATACGGCTCCATTGATTGAAGGTACGACAAATAGCAACATAGACTCCTTTTTGGGATTTTTAGCTGAAAGGGTTCAGTCACAATTACAATCTGGACTTGAGCTAGTAATGGCACGAATGGAGCGACGTTTTCAAGAACTATCTATCGAACAAAGAGAGCCTACAATTCCTAATTCTCCACAAGAGATGCCAACGCCTCTGGATTTGCAACCGCAGCGCACGCCTATTTCCGCGCGAGCCTCTCAAGATGTTGAATTGCCTAATTCCGGGAATTCGGCTCACCAATTCACACATGGTCAAAGACGATATGAAGATGCTGGAAACGCAGGTCGAGTTGCGGGAGTGATCCAGGGATGGAATTTGCAGTTTGATGGCACCGCCGGGGTCTTACCGTGGAAAATTTCATTTATAGACTAAGTGTTTTAACCGAAGATACATTGAACGGGAATTATCAATTGCCTTGCGATAAACTACATCTGCTTTTGTTAGAGAGGCAAGTCGCTGGTATTGGCGTTACAGAACATCGATACGGGGAAGAGTTATGTGGGATTCATTATGCACGGCGTTACGTTCCCATTTTCTGGACCATCGGACTGATATGGACATAAAGGAACAAGTAAGAGCAAGAAAGCAGGGAGAGCATGAATCCTTCGAACAATTTTACGCGGCCATACAGCAAATTTGTGATCGACTACGAGTTCCACTGAGCGACTCTGAGATGTTGGAGATCTTGAGGCAGGGTTTGCTACCATCGATTAGACAGCAGTTAGTCTTCGGGGAAATTGCTTCAGTGGCTAGACTGAGAGAGTTATGTCTACGTGGGAGGCTGTTCAGGATTCAATCGGATCTACGCATCGGCTAAGACCTCAATCAAGTCTGAGAAGGGTTCACGAAATTGACACTATCGAGCCTAACGAAATTCAAAGCGTGGAGGCAGTTGAACTTGGCGAAGGAAGACGCCAATTGTTATGCTAGAACTGTCGACAGGAGGGTCATCGATATGGTGATTGCTTGGGAGCCCGTACTATCTTCTGCTATGGATGTATGAGCCGAATCAATATAGGCCCACATGTAGATCCTGCTCTGCTCCGGAAACGCAAAGACGAATGGGAGTGCCAACATCTACTCTTATTCGAAAGAACGTGCTCGAAAAATTAAATGATCCACTATTTCATGTCGTAACACCACCTGAGCGACCCCTCCAGGCTGAATCAGCTTTCGTCAATGTCGATAACTCATTTAAAGACCCTTCTTTGACATGAACGTTAAAGACTTCGATACCAAAACCCAAAAATTTTTTACTACGGGACTTAAATCAAAATTTGTTGAACCTGCTCAAAATTATTCTGGCAGTAACTCACAAACTGATGTCGAGACCAAACTTCACAATTTTTCAGATACCAACAAAACTAGCGACCTGATCGATTTGGATCCAATAGATAATAAATTACTGGACCTCAGATATATTAAATTTTAACACACCATCGCCTATTGACATGCCTTACTTATCTCTATTTTGGACACGGAAACGAAACCTTTCCGGAAGAAGCTTCCAACACCGACCTGATTGATTTTTCCACAGTGCTGAAGCCCGAAACACTTATTTCTGACAATTTCAATTTTATCGCGTCCTGCAAGGACGGAAGCTTTACGCCCACTGGAACCATATCATGAGCGTCTGAATATATATTATTCGTGCACGAAACCGAATTCTTGGTAGTGAATTATCTTCATTGTATACATCTGACCCAAACTCACTCGCCGTTATAATCGAAACTGGAGACGATGCCGTCAATACTTCGACAGAATAAAGACAATATGTAAATCCATTATTCAATCTTTGGATTCAATAATAAAATTAGATACCGATTCACGTCCTTATGCTATTACCATCTTTGGTACACGGTACAGCGGATTGCTTGACAGTGGTGCATCTGTTTCCTGCATTGGAGGTGAAGCGGCCCGCGACTTTCTAGCTTCAGGGCTGACTTCAAACCGGTGACTACCTCTCTTCCACGGCGGACGGCAGAATGCAACAAATAGTTGGTCGTGTAGGGACTAGTGTCCACTTTGAAAATCAAAATCACATAATCGAATTTTTATCGTACCAAGTCTGGCTCAAAACATATACCTTGGAATAGATTTTGGCGGGCATTCTCAATAGCACCGAATGTCATTAGTGGTTTAATGGTAGATTCTGATACTTTAAATCAAATGAGGGAAGTTAATTCTGCGGATCAACATAAATTGACGGATATTCAGCTGCATCAACTGCGGACAGTGATCCAAGGGTTTCATCATTTGAGGAAAAGGGTCTGGGTAAAACCGATCTTTGGAGCATGTTATAGAGGTACTACCGAGTACTAGGGCCATCAAGCAACGACACTATCCGATATCTCCGGCGATTGAAAGACTTATGCACGATGAACTAGATCGCATGTTGGACTTGGGAGTCATCGAGGAGTCGCATAGCTCATGGAGCAGTCTAGTCGTGTTGGTCAGAAAACCAGGGAAGGTGAGACTGTGCCTTGACTCGCGAAACTAAACGCTGTGACCGTTACAGATGCATATCCATTGTCGCACATAAATGGCATTTGGGTCGATTGCCTCGTGCCGAATTTATATCTAGTCTGGATCTCAAGGACGCCTTTTGCAAATCCTTAGAGAAATCACGCGAATGCTGTGCCTTTACGGTACCTAATCGGCTCTCTACCAGTATACGGTTATGCCTTTGGTCTCTGTAACGCACCGCAGTCTATGTGTCGCCTGACGCCATTATTCCGAATCAGCTAAGGGATCGAGTATTTGTATATTTGGATGACCTTCTCCTGATTTCGACGGACTTTGATTCCCATCTTGAACTTCTAACCGAAGTCGCTTTACTTATTTCTAAGGCCAAACTTATTAACATCAAAAGAGTACTGTCTGAGAGGTAAGGTAACTGGCTATATTGTGGGTTACGGAACCCTGATGGTAGACCCGGATAAGATATCCGCTATAGTCGAATACCCTGTACCGAAAACCGTGCGGCAAATAAGACGAATTCTTGGAATGGTAGGATGGTATAGGAGATTCATAGCCAACTTTGCGACTTTTCAACCCCTGACGGATCTTTGAAGAAGGGCAGGGCTGTCTGGAGCCCGGGGCGAACACGGCTTTGAGGGATTAAAGTCGAAGTTAGCATCTGCGCCTGTGTTGAGGAGCCCGGATTTCAAAGGTCTTTGCTATTCAGTGCAATGCCAGTCAGACCGGAATTGGTGGAGTTTTAGCGCAAATGGATGACGACGGTGCAGCCCCAATTGCCTATTTCTCTCAAAATTGAACAGGGCTCAACGAAATTATATCGTAACCGAACTAGAATGTTTAGCTGCGATAACTGGGGTAAAGAAGTTTCGAGCCTATGTGGAAGGACTTCCGTTCAAAATAGTGACTGACCACGCAAGCTTACAGTGGCTGATGCGCCAAACAGATCTTTCGGGTAGATTAGCACGTTGGTCACTAAAACTACAGGGATTTCAATTTACCATTGAACACAGAAAAGGTACCCAAAATGTCGTTCCGGATGCCTTATCCCGCATAAATTCATACGAAATAAATGCGTTATTGGACGTCGAGCCAGCCATTGACATGAATTCGTCGGCATTCCAGAGCGAAGAATATGTAAGAAGAAAGGCATTAGTCAACGCCAACCAGAATCGCCTGCCAGACTTAAAAATTGTTGACGACCTAATCTACAAACGAACATCGTTTTACAATGGAAACCCTTGTCAGGAAGCCTCTACGTGGATATTATGGGTGCCCACCACTTTGACAAAACAAACTATCGATAGTGCGCCTACGCCCCCAAGCTCAGCCCATGGAGGCATTTCGAAAACACTGGAACGAATCCGAAGGAATTTTATTGGCCTGGTATGACCACCCAACTGCGTGAATTCATACAAATTGTCAAACCTGCAAGGAAACCAAAGCTCCAAACACGGTCTCGAGGCCTAGAATGGGAGCAGCGTCGAACTGAACGCCCTTTTCAAAAATTGTACATGGATCTTCTCGGACCATATCCACGCACGAAGGAGGGCTATATTGGACTCCTATTGGTTCTTGACCACTTTTCAAAATTTCCGTTAATTCAGCAACTCCGTCAATTTGCGACCCGACCGATATGCGAATATCTATAAACCCAAGTCTTTCCAATATTTGGAGTGCCGGAAAGTGTCGTCACGGACAACGGTTCTCAATTTAAATGTCATCTTTTAATGAACTTCTGCAACACTATGGAATTCAACATGTCTATACTGCTATCTATTCTCCTCAATCCAATGCGTCAGAACGTGTGAATCGGTCTTTGATTGCTGGCATACGGGCATACCTTTCGGATGACCATCGCCAATGGAGTCAGCATATTCACCTGATTGGAGGCGCCCTGCGGAATGCATATCATCAAACCATTGGAGTTTCACCGTATTTTGCACTTTTCGGACAGCAGATGGTAAATCATGGTGGAACGTATGCCCTGTTGAAGAAGCTGGAGGTACTTGAGGACGGTGAGGAAGAACTGATACCCTCTGACAAGCTCAAGATCATCCGCAAAGAAATGGTGGAACACATCCGCAAAGAAATGGT
The DNA here is from genome assembly GCA_018831715.1 of Matsumurasca onukii. Classification (NCBI taxonomy): domain Eukaryota; kingdom Metazoa; phylum Arthropoda; class Insecta; order Hemiptera; family Cicadellidae; genus Matsumurasca; species Matsumurasca onukii. Next base: position 24,057 of record JAHHFQ010000043.1, on the reverse strand, counting down.
GGAACACATGCAGAAAGCCTATGAAACAAACTGCCGGACTTACAACCTTCGTAGCACCAATATATCGTTCGAGCCCGGACAAGAACTGTACAGGAAAAACTTCACACAAAGTGATAAGGCAAAGGGTCTGAATGCCAAACTAAACAAGCGTTCCTTAAAAGCTCGATTTGAAATTGGGTGTTCCATGGCAAGGATATCCGCAGATAGAACCGGTTATCACTGCTGATGACAAACTCGCCTGGGCAGTTGCGTTAGTCATGCCGTTTTTAACGTGAGTCCTACCTGCAATATAAGATTGACTTACATGGCTGCACTGGTCAAATTCGCCGGCCCAACACACACAATTTGTCAGGTCTGGTGGGACTTCTCTTGACGTCATCGTACCTGTTCTTGCATATTGGAAACGGCGGGGTGGGAAGTGATGTTAAACTCATGAACCCCAAGCCATCATTTCGCCAAGAATTTTTCGAAAACTTTATGCATGATCAATTGCGATTATATGCTGGTTTTCCATTGAAATGCCATTCGCAAAAATCGGGCGAATTTTACTCTGCATAGCGATGTGCTATTTTCTGAGAAAAGTTAAAAAAATTGTACAAATATTGCAATTGATATAATTGTCGCTAATGTCGATCGGTTGCACTGCTTGTGCAATGAATGCGTGACAGCTAGTGTACAATGGAATGTTGGGAGTGAGCGAGGACGTCGTGTGCTACACCGGCGAATTGGGACATCCAATAGGATGTCGTTTGGTGGATCAAAACGAAAGAAAGAAAAAAAAAAAAAAAAAAGGGGAGGAGGAAAGAGTTAACTTTGAATGGGTCGGTCGCGGAAGGAGTTGTCTTGACGCGTGGATTAACGAGAAGAGATAAAATTTGAAAAATTATTGAATGCGATAATAGATAATAAATATGAAATGTTGTGGAAAAAATTGAGTAAATTTGGGAATTGATAGTGAAATCGTTATTGTGCTGAGAATGTTGCTAATTTTGGATTAAAGAAAAAAAACAAACAATTGTCTGAAGTGAATTGAATAATAGCTGCTGGTTGTTCTATATCGATTAAACTTTGCGTTAAACATTGAGTTACTGGTTTTCCGTTTCCAATACAAAAAAAAAAAGATAAAGTAAAAGAATGGTTATTTGATTACCAAACAACCGAATGATTATTAAATTACCTATAATGGGTTTGAGATTTCGTGAATCTATACACCTCACTTAAAATTTAAAATTTAAAAAAGAAAAAAAAAGGAAAAAAAAAAGGTCCGTGGTTTTGGAACGATTGCTGTATCGAAATTTTCTGCCGCTACATTTTTTCTTTTCGTTTCGGCCAATGTTGAAGCTATCCTTAGCAGACGATAAAGCAAAGGTTCGATAAGTGAAGATAATAGATCATCATGTGGTTTAAATGCATCTTTCCCTAATATGGTTGAGTGTGTGGTTCTCAAATAACTCATCAGAATTTCCGTCAATATAAAGACTGTGCAGTTCGGTGGATGTAAGCCAAATTTAGGATCTGGAAAATTCCAAAATTGTGAAGATGAGCTAAACTAAGTATTTTTTCTTTGATCACATAAATTTAAATTCTTATGTTATAACAACAAATTTAAACAAATGTCATTTTTCAAGCTTATCGTTTTAGGTCCTTACCTTGGTTTGAGCTAAATATTGCCTTATAATTTTATTCATCTTGTCACCAAAAATTCTTTCCTATCTCTGTCGTGATATTAAACCAGTTCAATATATATTTTATACTAAAAAAAAAAAACAATATTTGGTATGTAGTTGCAACTATTTAACACAATCTGTTGATAATGCTTCAAGTTGGTATAAACCATAGCAAAATAACTCAAAGTGAAGTTATGTAATTTGTTGTTGTTGTTGTTAACTCGCAAAAATATATTGGAGGAATTTTTTAATATTTTCAATTCGTAATAAGCGATATCTAAGATAAGGTATTTTTCAGTATATTTAAGTTTTTCTTTCTCCATAAAATTTGAAAAAAAAAAAATGTTTTCATTACAAATAGTCTCTAGAACTGAGTAAACTTGTATAATCTTTGAATAAAAATAACTCAAAGTGAATTTATGTAATTTGTTGTTGTTGTTAACTGCAAAAATATATTGGAGGAATTTTTTAAATATTTCAATTCGTAATAAGATATTCAAGATAAGGTATTTTTCAGTGTATTTAAGTTTTTCTTTCTTCATAAAATTTTTTAAAAATGTTTTCATTACAAATAGTCTCTAGAACTGAGTAAACTTGTATAATCTTGAATAAAATAACTCAAAGTGAATTTTATAATTTGTTGTTGTTGTTAACTCGCAAAAATATATTGATTAATTTTTTTATTAAGATATTTTCAATTGTAATAAGCGATAACCATTGACTGTCAACGGTGGTTCCTGGGCCGATGTGATGTGATCGTTTCTCTGGCTCATCGTTGGCATTCGGTGACCAAATATCTCGGGTCCATCGATGGCCTTCTGCAAATTTTTTGCCGCGTTTTACTTTTTTCCTTAGGTTTTGGCGGCCGATAAAATTTTACTAGCAGAGGTATTTCTTTTCAGTCCTGGCTGCTAGAGGACTTCCACTTCAACGTAAGTATGATCGTGAGAAGCAGTGAATTTGAGACTGGTTTGCCTACGTAAAGACGGAGTTTCTGCACCATCTGGGAAACTCTAGCTAACTTTTTTTGGTGAGTAAACTTCAGGCACGCGTATATAAATGTTCTTGGCGGACTTATCGTTGAGAGCGTTTTGTGGTAGATAAGATCCTGCGACACCGACGAGCTAAGCCCTGAAGTCAGGCGTGCCATCTGCCACAAAGGCGTGCGACGTACTTAACACGTAACGATAGGTTCCATTACAATATATATATAGATATATAAATAAGAAATAAGAAACCAATTTTGTATATATTACATATGTTTATGTTGGTATATGAAAAATATAATTTCAAACCTTTCGTTTTAAAATAAATTAGTATTTTACTTGTTTGGAAATTATTTCACGGAAGCTCGGTTAGAGTTTGTTGGTTTTTATGAAGTTTATAATATTCATAGTTGGAGGAACGGAGGTCACATTCAAAATATTTAAAATATATTTAAATTTTTTTGTCATATATTAAATTCAATTTATCATCTGGCATTGATTCTGCTAACAGATTTTTGGATCATGTTAGCGGTTGGGTGTGTTTTTATATCCCTTATAAAATTAACGTTAAATTATGTACGAACACTTGATGGAAGTTTCGGGGTATACACAATATTTTATGAGATCTGTGGACTCAGTTCCATAGGCGGAGAATGTAAAATATTATTGGAGTTTTCTTAAATGTTTTTGGGGGTTGTTACCACATGTTATCAGAAGGTGGAAACAATTTTCCTAAAAGCTCTCTCGATGATCAAATTGAATTTTCAGGACTAGGAAAATATGAAACATTTAAAAATTGATCGAAATCCCCATGTTTTTTCTCTTTCCTACACAAACATTTTTTATATGCGCTACATCTTTCTGAAAAAGCAAATCCAAACGGATCTTAGGTTTCTGCATATAAATGCGAACAGTTTTCGACTTCATGATAATTTCAACACTAACAGTGTTTAAAAATGTATACCAAATCTTGCTCAATCACAATATGAGGAAGACGATATTCGGCCTTCAAATAATAACTGGTGGAAATTGCAAATCCAAAAGAAAACTGAACAATTTTTAATTCTTTGATTATCACGAGTTTCCTTTAAACGGATCCTTAATGCTGGACACAAGGGTTTTCCAGAACTAGAAAAGGAAGCTACAAAGTCATTTTTAGAAATAAATGTCCCTTAAAGGTTGGTTGTAAAAAGGAAAATGAACTGTGAGTGAAAATATTATTAAAATTATGAAGTCTTGATTGACTTTAGACATATTTTGCAGCCACAGGAAAGCAAAAACTTTGAAATATATTACGAGATATGCAGAACGCTTTTTATGAGTCCGACTGTTAGGTGTTGTTCAAGACTAGATGTTGTTCAATATTGCTCTATATAGCCGGAGCCGAGAAAAGCCATCCCTCAAGAATCTGTCTGGAGTTGTCTGAGGGCGATTCATTCCAGGAAGCCCAGGCTCAGTGCAGTACAATAAATGCTACAAATGGTACAGTCTCGCAATTGCTCTCGTCAAAAGAATACTGAAATGTACGTGCAGAAATATATACCAGCACCTTACATCTCAAATCTTACCAAAACTTGTTAGTACCACTTCGGGTTCCTCATGTCTCTTCTCTTTCACAAATTATTAAGATCGGCAGAAGGTGTCATTCAACATCATTCAATGTTGTTCTATTGGCCTTAGAATAAAACTGTTGAGATAAGAAATTTTACATTACTGAAAAAATATTCGTCTTGGCACCGTAAAGAAAAGTGAACGCCAAGGGATTGTTATTACCCTTATAATGCCAATATACGGCGCCACCACAAGATAGTTGATTACATATGATTATAAAGGAGATATTTGTGAACACGGGCCTTGAAAAGTTGAAGGTTGTAATTATTTGGGAATACAAAGCCAGATATGCCATTTTTCAATTTGGTCGTTCGGTTAAAAATCGATGTTCCGAAAGCATCTAAAGACTTTGGCTATAAGAAGAACAAGCAAGACGAGTGTTACGGAGAAATGTGGATTTAAGAGGGATACATTCATACATCTTGGGACATGAAAAATTCCTGCGATGGTTTAGAGATTTACTTTTATTAGTATTTTCAGACGCATAAATTTTTTGTTATGGAACCTTCACGAAATAAATAGTGAAATTTTTCAGCGCCTCCTAGACGCCAGTCTAATATATATTATGCCTTGTCAATAATAGCCAACACTGAGGGAGAATTTTATGAAGCGCTTAATATATCTAAAACCCAAGAATCATTCGTCACAATTTTAAATATGTGTTCATTTCCCCAACATCGTCATATCAAAACAGAAAGACCATGTCTCTCCCTCAGCATCACACTATTATTTAGGAAATGCTGAAAGCCTCTTTTCTTATTTTTGTTACCTCAATCTATAATTATGTAAACGTCGGATGCAAGATAATCAAACATCTCTCCACTCTCTGCCTCCACTATAGATTAGCGAGCCTGTAAATCAAGAAAACGTTATGAGGAGCTAGTTTACTGTCATCAGCAAAAGAGTGAATTGAGTAAGGAGTAACTGGGGTCATTTATAAAATAAAGAAAGTGGGTGACAAAACCAATTTTGACGGACCTTCGAGTTTCTAAGATGAGAAAAATAGACTTGAAACCCTCCAAAGCAACCCGTATTTCCGACCAGGTAATAAAATCCTTTGAATGCCTATCAAATGCTTTCGAAATATCCAAAGCAAAATTTAACTTTCCCAAGAACATTCGTAGATTTAATCCAGATAAGAAGTTCCCCAGTTGATCTCCCTTTCCGAAGTTCATACTGACAGTCACTTATTAGTATGTTATCATTCTTTCGCAAATTTCCTTACTAGTAGTATCGCCCCTTGAAGGACATTGCAAGATTTTGTCTTATAGACTGATCATATTTAAAGTGACATTGGCTAAACAGAGAGTTTAAATCATTTTCAGAACGGTTTATATGCAGTCCTATTATCAGAAGTTGATTCATAGAAAAGCGCCTTCCCTGGGTTTTATTTTGCATAGCGTCCGATATTACATTTGTTTTCATCTGCAGCAACATTTTCATCACATACCATGAAATCAGTAGACCATTAAAATTTTTAAAGACATTATTTGAGCTTCGCCAGTCAGCACGAATTTAAAATCGCACTATTTTTTGCAAGCTTTTTCTTTGTCAGGGTTTTTGTACCTAGAGTATGAGGTAGAAATGAGACAATGATCCGAAGATCTCAGTGGTGCAATGATTTTCTCAACATGTGATGTTAAAATAAATCCGGAGTATTCTGGGCTTGTGTATGAACCTAAACGATGTGGGTGGCTTTGTCACCAGTTGTGTGAGCAAATTTTTGTTAAAGAAAAATTCTACATATTCCTTCTTTCTTGTCGTTTTGTTCGAACTATGCAGCTAGCGTGCGCTATGGACTTTGAATCGCCCAGTAAAGGTATTTCAGCTTCATCTGCTAATTTATCATAGATAAAATCGGGAAATGGGGCACAAAGTCCAGTTTTAGGCTTCTGTAAAACAAAACAAAAATATGCTGAGCGGATTAATTCAATTTACTAAAATAAAACTTTGAGCGAGAAAATTAGTTTGTGCCTGGGAAGAATTTAATGTAATATTGTCGCAATTATAAACAGCGAGACTTCGGTGGAGGATAAACAAAGGAATAAGCAATGGCTTTTATGTAAAATTCACGACAAAGGGATTCATCGGAGAAAAAATGGTAGAGGCCCCAGAAAATTGGAAGGAATTCCATCGGTGTTAAAAAATAAGCATAAAACATGTTAATTATTTTAAGACAGGAAATCGTGTTTTTAACAATCGATACATTAAAATTGTGTAGAGAATTAAAGTAAAGTATCACAATTTATATAGGGATTAAGAGAAGCAAAACTAGAAGGTAAAACGAGAATTTAAAACTCATAGTCAACATCTTTAAACATAATTTATATAAATAAAAATACCAATAAATAATTTGTTTGTTGGAATTAGTCTTTATCTTTAAAACCAGACTATTACAAAATATGTGTTGTATATATATATCCATAAAAGTTGTGCATTTTATTTAAGTTGAACTATCACCGTTTTGCTGGATAATGCCCATAATTGAAAAATGTTCTTAGGCACCAGTTGAAGGTATTAAAAAAGAATTATCGGATTGAGACGACTTCAAGAAGCAGAAAAGAAGTAGCGAAAATGAAGAAAACACAAAAAAGATAAAATAAATTCCAAGAAAACACGAGATCACAAAAAAACGAATTTTTATTAACAGTTTTGAAAAAGAACTTATTTGTAATAACAATTTTTATTTGTTGTATTCTTTGTTTGGCGAACTACACTGAGCATACAAAATTGACAGCAAATTGAACGCTAGTCTTTGGAAGCAATGAGCATTGTAATCAGATGATGATCAGCAGATGACTTCTGAGCATGCGCTCATAAATGATAAAATTTCACCGGTAGTGTCGCTGTTGGCACACAATATACGCTTAATGATGAGAGAAATTTTATGCTCATCAAGACTAATTATATACCACCTCAGCGATCTTTAACAGAACGACTGTGGCAGATCACTTGTCGATCAGATTGAAGAGACTGATTTCAAGGCTTCTTCTACTTACTCCAGCCCCTGACATGCATTGTTAGCACTCAATCCTGGGTATTTAAGTTGAGGACAAAAAAGGGAAAACTCCATTATGTGGTGTCACCCTTATGTTTATGACAATTTCGTTGGAGAATAGTCAAAATGGCATTGCAGCCAACTTCAGGGCAGACATTTTTCGGAATTAGAAATAGATTAGAGGAATTGAGATAGCTGCCGGACAAATGTCCTGTTGTTTTTTTATAGTTGACACGTGCAAATATTCCCTTTTGTTGCATTATTTTAATTATCGGTGTGTAAAAAAATAACAAAAAGATATAGAATAGAATCTTAAATTCAACACGTTGTTTTTTATTGGTAAAGCAGCGGTAAGATTCGCTGCAAACACTGGGTAAGATATCCTAGCCAGCTTTCTCCTAAGTTCTTATTATTTTAAACTATGCACTCCAAGACCCGTTTGGGTATATGCGAGAGAAAGTGGAATCGAGGATATTTCCACAAAATCACGAAGAACATGACCACTTGAAGACGTCTTTGCAAACGGGGCAAGGTCCAATTTTCTTCTTTAGGAGCCATACAAATGTTAAATAAAACATTATGAGCATGGTTCCTAAAGATAAAACAAAACAACTACAAAGATGCCATGATTAAGTTTTTCTACGATTTTGATATTATAACTTAGTTTAATGCAGAAAAAAGGTCAACACAAGATAAGGTTATTATAGACTGATATAAACATGTTGTTATTAAAATTTATATGATCAAGAAATGCAACGATGACGTACAAGTTTCGTGGCTCTTTGAATTTGTAACAGACGTTTTATCAAAACTTTTCAGAAATCACACTCTACGTTTGGAATAGTGAATGCCAAAAAGATTCGACATTTCAAAACACAAGCTTATCTTACCTCCATCTTGAAGTTCACACTTTCTAAACTTACATTAACTGCAGACGCATCAGATTTGGCTTCGGGAGCAGTTGTCTCATAAGAAGAAATAGGCTTTGACCTATCAATCTCTTATACAAGCAAAATTCAAAATAATTATAGCATTTACAAAGCCGACAATTGAAGAAAAATTATTATTTTAGGCCTTACTTATAACGGAGCAATTTATTCAAACATAAGAGTTCCTCATCTAAGTTGAGAAGAATACGACTCGACCTGTACTATTAAAATTTTGAGATCGTATATAAATCACGCATATCTAATACAAATACAGGTAAATGGGAAGAATATGACCCAAAACCTTATAGCTTTTCTTTTTGCCATAATTAGAAGCAGACTCCAAATACTATTATTTTAAATCAACCATTAATCACTGCCCAAATGTATATGGGATTCATCATTATCGGATTAACAAGGCCTATTTGACATTGAAGCGAATTGACTCTACCCAAACCAGATTAAACTCTTTAAAATCATGTATTAGGAATGGGAGGGGTAGCTCGTTAGGTGCCTACATGCAACGTGCTTATAGAGAATGAAAAGCAAGCTACTCTATATCAGTTCTGCCCCGACAAACAATACGATAACTCGGATTCTAATCGACCTGGCTATTCGGAGGATATGAATTGAGGTCGGTCGGTAAGGCTCGATCCTTTTATTGATAACGCGAGGAATAGCATATAGGTATGTGGTGTTGCCATTAGGGCGATGACATGATGTTTATACTTAGTGTTGGTGCGCGTTTTAAATCTGACCTGACTGAAAGACAGAATGCACTCGGTGGCTAGTGGCGTAAGCTTTCAGAATATTTGCAAAATCTTTACACGAAATCCGCGTCTAGTTTGAGCTGAGGAAAAATAAGGATATACAAAATGTTTGTCGAAAAAATGATTTAGTAACTTATTGCAGCTGTAAAATGCAAAAATCACATTCTAAAGATGTGGCACCGTAAGCGTTCGTTTACCGCGATGAAATAAAAATTGGCGCAACATAATATAAAATGGATTACGGACAATAATACTGTGGTAAAAATAATGTTCTACGCAAGCTTTAATATGTTTAATGTTGTCATACCTTACTGAGCTATTATTTTCTGTAATGGAAATTTTATTCTTTACCTTTAAAAGAGTGTCTTCATACACAACTGTCAATACATTCATCTGTTCTGATGTCAGCAATCCCCACCAGTTTGGTTTAATAGACCAAGAATAGTTCCTAGCAACTCAGAATTTATTAAAAGCTTAGTTCATTTGAACTCAAATTTTTGGCAAGTAACCCAAAACGCTGGTACAAACCTTGCTGTTGGCATTTTTTAAGAAATTCATAAGTTCCTGCATTTGAGTTATACTTTCCATAGTATTTAGGTTTTGTTAAAAGCTGTTCTTTATTGACTAACTTGCGGAGTTCTTGAACAAGCCATTCAATTATTTCGAAACGAGCTAATATAAGAGTAGTTTTCAGTAAGCTGTTATTAAATTAAGATCTTCTAATATATTATTTGCTGTTTGATAATTTTCTCTTAGATTAAGTCCCAAGCACCCGTTATAAATATTGTACCTAACAGTATCAAGCAACTTGTTCATTTCAAGAAGCGATTTAAACATTTTAAACCTTGCAATCGTATGTTATAACGCTGCGTTTGACAAAACATTGCCCTACGAATCGTTTCTACATCACATGATTCTTGTATTACGAAGTCAACTATTTCAGTCATTGCTTTAATTCTCAGTTCATCGCTGTAAGTTGAATATGGACGTTTCTCGTTTGAATTCAAAATATCATCATCAGGAAACATTTGATTCGACTGTTGTCTCTAATTATGCACTTTTCACACGCTTCGATATTTGTTTTCACTGTAAGCTTCTCCGTATATGTCATATTATTTCCAGTAGCGAGACTATTGCGAAAATTATTGGGACTAAAATCTTATTTAAAGCATCATGTAAAGATTCGCTATGCACTTTTTGTATTTGCACTAGGTCTGGTTCGGAATTTTTAAGAGATGCATTATGACTTTGTATTGAAGCGTTTAATATGTCTTCGGGCTTAATACAAGCTGCTATTTTTTAGACAAACGTATTTCCATAATTATCCTTTAACAATCGTTTTAAAACGCGGTAATTTGTATAGGACGAACAGTTTTGAAAGCCAAATCGTTCTGAGCTAATTGCTGGTCTTATCTCGTACAATAAAAAACGCAATCGTTCTAACATTGGCGAGCAAACTTCTTTGTAAGTCTTGTTTAATTGTTGTCTTATGCGGACTATAGACCATTTTGCTTGCAAACTAAACGTATTATATCTGAAATTTCTTTGGAATTTTTCTAATTGTGTACTTGCTCATGTTCAATTGCAGCTATTATAAGTGGACCAAGGCTTTGATGGCGTATTAAAACCGCTATGAGAAGACGCTCTAATTCTCGAACTGTGCTCTGTAGAAAAGTTTGTTGCCAAATGAGGTTTTGTTCTTACAAAGCGCTCAGATATAGCATTCCAGCCAACCGTTGGATCAGTTATTTTATTTTCTCCTAACCCGTTGAAAAGTTAATAACTTTTTAACTGAACTCAGTGTAGAAACAGTGGGACGCGAATGCTGATGAGCTGGCACAGTTAGGGTGTTATCTCTTGCGACTCCTTTTTCTTCTTCAAACGGATCATTTGTTTGTAAAATCTGTAATCCACCACTCAAAATCTTTAAATTTAAAATACTTTTACAGTGCAGTTCAGCTGGTTGAAGCTTTAGACTTTTGGCGGATACAAGGACAAAGCCTAGGAGAAAAGCTAAAGTTCTTTCCGAGTTTAAATGTGTTAGAGTTTTTTGATAAATATACACCTAAAAGAATTTATTTTCACATTTTTAAGATCTGGAATTATATAAAATTTTACTTGTCGCTTAAAGAATTCTTATCGTAACTACCGATTTTACAATTGTTAATAATATGTTCCCAAATATTTCGCTGCCTTTTATTGCTTAAATCACTAGTTATTTCTTTGCCTATACTGCTTTGAAGTAAGTTATCTACAGATGACATACCGCTTCTAAGATAGAAATAAAGTTAATACATAATTTTCATAACTTTAAATTTTACTCGAAAACAAACATGGTCTTCGAGTTAAAAGTGAAGAAAATATTTTACTAAATTTTAGATTGAGTAAAATGCTATGAACATAGTTGTTTTATTTTGTAGTTTTAAATTACAATTCTCATTAGACTTACCTGGTAGTTTTTAACGTCACATACAAAGTTGTTAATTATAACCCATTTTCCTCCATCTGCAATTTGATTTTTAAAATCATTTTTACGTATGAAAAGTGACTGTTCTTGAGAGTAATTTTTGTTTGATTTCCACGGATATGCCAGGCCAGCCCATATCAAAAATCTGAATTTCACTATCGCAGATAATTCGATTAAAGTTGTCCAATGCGTATAAAAGAGGAAAAAAATTTTTAACCATTCTAATTCTGAAAGTGTTATCGGGTTATCACGCACTACACAATTACTAAGCTAATAAGCATTTCATTTAGCAACGTATCTGATACATCATCTGATACAACACTGGCTCGATATTCTTTAGAGATGCTTCTGTGCTTTTTGCAAAAGAAACTACACTAAAAGAAACAACGCACTGAATATATTTAATAAGAAGCCCCTCTACGTACAATGAGAGTGATTTGAATTTAAGTTACGTAGGTGGGAAAAGAAACCTTGAAACCGATGTAAAACATTTAAACAAGAATTTTTTGCTCAAAAATAATATGGGGTCCTTATTTTAATATACTATTGAATTAACCATAAGTTGCATCAGATGTTCTTGAGTTAAAGTTAAATTATATTTAACAATTGTTTGACTAAACGAAATAGAGAAAGTTTGAGTCCGTTGTCCGTACCATCGCTTTCCATTTGAATAACTTGACTTATGGCTGCTACCTCAAGACCATTTTCATCAATTAGGACTCCACAAATAGATCGGTCATAAATCATGACCAGGGATAATATTCCTTGTTCTAATGGCAATATGCATGTAAGTGTTTGGACTCGCTCTAAGGGTGTTGGTATCAATATTTTCCACCCTATTTTAGAACCCATTGAGCAGCCTCTTGTATAGTTTTAAGAACAATTTTAGCACCAGCAACTTAATAATGTGTTTTAAGACTTCTTAATAGACTAGAGTTTTCGTGAAGACCACAGTCTTAGCAGCTATATTATTAGATATTACAGCATTTAATTGAAGTCCGGAAGAGGTTTAAAGAAGCCACAGCGATACATTCCGATCCCTGATTAGAGTTTGCTTTATATTTTGCTCACAAACCATTTCTAGTAATTGATCGAGCACTTGAAATGTAGTTTCAGCTAAGTCTATAAATAAAATTATTTGGAATTTTGTGCTGCAGTACAGCTCCAAACAATATGCGCTGCCCCACATGCAATACCAGACACTGCCGCTGATGGGTTATCGAAATTGGTTCCAAAATAACAGGGCTTTAGATACACACGCAGGACAAACTTGCTGATGATCATTTCGACCCCATCCGTAAACCTGTCCTTGCTAGTGAGGACTAAGCAATGATTAACACCAACAGCCACTTCAACAATAGTCTTCCTTTGCAAAGAACTAATCAACTTCGGTGCATATAAATTTTGAAGGCATTGTTTAACGGGTTTCTGGCCTAGCTTACGTCCAAGTTCTTTACCCAAAAAAAATATTACCATCAAGACTTAAGGCCACACCTAAATTGTGAGCCCAAAATTTTATGTACTTTTGGTAAGCATTCAATTTTATAGGTAATTTGCAAGTCTTGTCCATATCCATTTCTAGCTTTCCATAATTTCCGTCGCCCCAGGCAAAAAGAAATCCTTCGTAAGTGACACACACACAGAGTATGTGAATTACCGCTGCCTAGGGCAAACGTCTTTAATATTATATTCTTTCAAAGCTCTAACGAAAGTAGGTAATACCTTGTCATCTGAGGTTCCATGACCTAAGCGACCAAAGGTACCGCTACCCCAGGTGTACAGTGCTCCATCAACCGTAATTGCAGCACTGCACGAAACCCAAGCAACTTTTTAACGCTGGCTTCCAAATGTTGAATTTTCGATGGAAAGTCCGCGGTATCGTATCTCCATGGCAAGGCGTCCATTTTCCACAGCCCCAAGAAGAAATATTTCCAGCCCCGTCTACAGCCAAAAATGTTTTCCTTCTGCATGAGTGGCAATTGAAACAAAGCTACTGTACTAGCTTCTTTTAAAAGGTAGGCTCCGACTCAGGCTTTGCAATTTTCCAAACATATATTCTGCCAGATGTAGTAAGAAATAAAACATCTTCGGAGAAACTTATCTGTTTTATTTGAAAATTCAAACTTATGACCGGAGCAAAATACGGTAATCTAACATGTGTGTTTTTGATATAGATTTACCGATTTCTGGTACAGTTGAAAATATTTCTGATCGTCGTTTAAAGTAGACCATCCTAAAGTATATATTCGTTGATCTTGTACAGAAAACATCTCTTAGAGGGACGTGCTCGTTCAGTTTTGGAATGTTGTTTAGCTATGTTATCTAAATTTGACATTATGATTGCAGCAGCTTGTTTAAAATCTACAATTGACAATTCCTCATCAGGTAAAGTAAGAAATCTTAAGAAAGTCTCAGTTGCCGTAGATGCTGAAGCGCTAGATATAATAAACTTATTTTTTCAATATTTTATAACGCTCCAAAATTGGCAAAAGAGGGCGCCAGTATTCTTAAGAAAATCTCTGTTATCATTTGTCTTTGCCTTTTCCCAAAGTATAATCAAGAGTACAATAGCTTCTAAAGTTTCAATGGAGCGTAGCTTTTGGAATACTAGTTCTAAATACAGACACAGGGCAGTATGGCGGTCTCTTTGTGGCGCCTTGCAACCGTCGCTTGAATCTTCAAGCAACTTGTTTTAGAAATTTTGTAGATCTTTCCAAACATCTACCCATAACGATGAAATCTGTAAAAATAAAAAATTTAATCTATAATAATTTCTAAAATTTTAAAACCATCTAAGATATTCTTCCCTGATAACAAGGTTTATAAATGTTTATTATCAATAAAGATTTGCATTCATTTAAATTCACAGAGGGTACTTTGGTATAAATGCAAAGAAGAAAAAAACGCCTGTGAATCAAAAAGTGCGAATCGGCAGTTAAATGTATTATATACAGTGATATCAAAGAGCATCTACACTGTTGCTGTAAAATAAAATCCTTGAGAGTTGCTTTTTAAATAGGAATATAAAAACGCGCAATTCTCTTTTCAATACAATCGAATATTGATAGCTAAGCAGAAGATGTATCATTTTAAGATTAGTTAGATGCATTTATAAATTTCAAGAAGCTACATTTTCTTCTTTGCTAAAAAAAAAAATTGAGAAAGATATTATCAAAGTTTAAACACCACAGTTTGAAAGCAATTTTAGACGACCTTTTTAAAATGAAAATTTTAACGTCATCCATAAAGGAAAATTTGTAAACTTAATTTTTTCAAAGTAAAGAAATTAGGTACAATATCATTTATCAGTGTCTTCCCCGTATTTAGAGTGTAACTAAGTAATAACGTAAAACTGTGTTTGCATTATGAAACGTCAGGCTATGTTTTTCTTGAGATAGAATTTGTGCATATACGTTTCAGACGAAGAGAAGTTGTGATTGCAGTTAGATGGACGGACATTGCTAAATCGACACGTTTCATGTCTTTGTCTTTTTTCTTATTTTAAATTTTACAGATTTGAAACTAACATTAATTTTTTTAATATAAGTTTAAAATTGATATTTTTTTAGTGTTCATAGGCGAAACATTAATAAACATTTAGATTTAAAAAAACATTTTTATTTAAAAGCAATCAAATTGTGGAAGCCAACAAAGAAACATTTTCATGAAAAGTAGTTTCTCGAAAAAAAAGAGGGATTATATGTATATAGCATGTAATGTCTTTAAATATAAATATGTACACATATTATCTATATAAATATATATGTATATGTATATGTATATTTATTATGCTTTTTTTGGAAATGTCATTTGTCAGATAAACGTGGGTTTCGAGTTGCTTTCAAATTGTGCATAAATAAGTATAATTTTATCTACTTTATTCGGTGTTTGACGTAAATTTGCTAATTGTGTTATAGCGATCGATAAATTATCAAAATTACCATACAATTTATGATATTTTTAATTAATTGTCGATTTTATTTCTGCTACGTGAATTTCGAGGGATACATTCATCTCTGCCCCATATTAGTCATTGCCATACCTGCTAAACGTCAACCAATGTATGATAAACGTGCTAGCCAAAGACTTTAAGCAAAGGTAAATCTTCTTCCAACCCTGTGATGGTTGCTTTTCCTGAGCAATTGTCTCTGGCAGATTTCGACAAAAGCTTATGTCTTTACGTACAGATAGTTAAAAAATAAGATATCGGAAGTGAGTGAAAATTTACTTTCGTCATTGGATGAAATGAAGCAGGTTGTCGCTAATATGGAATCTAAACTTGTTCAGTCTTTGGGGTTCATCAGCATGAAATTGAGCAGATTACTGCAGCACAAACTGCTAAACTGCTAGAAATGGAGTTGAGGATAGATGCGCTTGAGAAAAAAAGATCTTCCGACATTCTCCTTTCAGTATACCATATATTCCTGACGAAGATCTTGCTGAAATTTTCTCTAAACTTTGTGGCTCGTTAGGAGTAAGAATCGTCCCTAAAACCTTATCTCGTTTGAGGTTAAGAAAAACTCCATCTAGAGATGCATCAGTTCTGGTAAAGCTAAAACCTATTGATGAAAAATACTACTTTGTCTGCAGTGCGTAAAACAAGCCGCCAATCTGCCAATTCGTCTTGACCAACTTTAACTTTGTTTGATGCTGGTTTGTTTACGGAAAGGAGTAATGGCTCAAAAATTTCTTAAATGAGAGCCTCACTCAATTCAACTACCTTTGAACAAAAAGCAATGATTTTAAAACACAAAAAGCACTGGAGTCAATTTTTACATCATCGGGTCGAGTTCTCGTTAGGAAGACGATATCGAGTAAAGCAGCTTTAATATCGTCATTGAATGACCTAAATCAATTTGA
Source organism: Matsumurasca onukii (assembly GCA_018831715.1). Lineage (NCBI taxonomy): Eukaryota > Metazoa > Arthropoda > Insecta > Hemiptera > Cicadellidae > Matsumurasca > Matsumurasca onukii. The sequence continues at coordinate 7,772 of JAHHFQ010000043.1, read as the reverse complement.
ACAGTAACATACATCATAAACTTATTGCATTTAAGTTAACTACTAATAATTTTAAGTGCTTTTATCAGTACGACAATCACATCCAAAATAATTCTCTCAAATTTCAAAATCCTATAATTTTTCTTACATCAAAACATATTGCATTTAGTAAAAGTAATAATTTTCAAGTCGTGCATCGTAAACATAACGTATTTTAGTAAAAAATAATAATTTTCAAGCCTAATATCAGTACGAAAATCATCCATTGCATTTTAGTTAAAATTATCAGTACGAGAATCTCATCCATTGCATTTTAGTTAAAAATATCAGTACAAAATCACATTCAAAACCATTCTCCTAAATTAAAAAATTCTGTAATTTTTCTTCCGTATGGTGGGATAAATACTTCCGCGGTTATTTTAAATGTTCTAGCAGGACAGGGAGTTGGCATGAAGGTTGTCACATTAATGCTTGTAGTTTCGTTCCAAGAATTGATGAGTTTCGTTAAATGTTTCAGCATTCCTTGGACGTTATTTGCATCTCTTAAACTTGGTTGAAACCTGAGATATCGGATCAGACCGTTGCTCTTCCAGGCTACCGCATTTTCCGAAGGGATCGCAGAGATCGTCGTGGTGAAGGCGCTATTTATGTAAAAAGAACATTAGATCCAAATTGATTTTGGCCAGCGGAGACGATGAGGAGTTCATTTTCGTGGAAATATGTTCAAACACAGACAAATGTTTGATCGGTTGTATATATAAACCACCTAATCGCTTCTCGTTTGAATCTGTCCTGGATAATCTGAGGGTCTTTGCATCTTGTTACAGGGATATTATCATTGCGGGTGACTTAAACTTAAATTTTCTGTAACCAAATTCTCACACCACGGCTTTTCAAAATGAAATAGATTCTTTGAGCTTATCTCGTGTTAATGATTTACCTACCTAAATGATTATGCTACTCTTCTTGATGTTTTTCACTTCTAGGAGTGAGGGGTTCTGTTATTTGACCAGGTGACTATACCGAATGTTCCTGAAATGACCTGATATTTCTTATGTATGATTTTAATGTATCCAACCTGTCGGAAAATAACACTTACTCTTATTACGACTATAATTTGATCGATATGCATGGCTTAAGAAGTGGGACGAAAGAAATTGATTGGCAGCTAATCTCTAGAATGCAAAGCCCTAATGATCAAGTTGATTATCTTACCGATGCAATCAAATATCTTCGGGATAACTTTGTTCTTTTATTACAAAAACGGTTTCCAATATAACCTGTCCGTGGATTACACCGCACATTTATAATTTAATTGCCAGACCGGCCTTTTTAGCTTTAAGAGATACAGGATTCTATTTTGGGAACTTATACAAGCGGCTGCGAAAGCAATTAGGGACGTTAACATTGCAAAGAGAAATTACTATGGGCGACTATTGGATCCTGGGCTGCCCCAAGGGTACTGTGGAGAAATTTAAAACTTCAGGAGTTCATGCTGGTGTTTCACCTACCGTTGACTTAGACCTGACTCTTAAACCAACAGTTTGTGAATGAAATTAGTTTTTCGTCGAACATGGCTGATCAGCTTGCTTCCAGTGGGAGGAATTTACTGTGTTTAACTTTTCACATGTTTCTTCGACGGATGTTTCATTTATTATTAAATCTATTAAATCTAAAGCCAGCGGTTTTGATGACGTGCATGGAAAGATGGTTGAGTTTTACACGATTTTATCGTCCTCCTATAACACATATTTGTAACACTTGTTTTTGACTTCTTCCTTTCCAAAAGCTCTTAAAAACCAATTCTAGAACTAGGAAGTACCGACCAATAAGTATTTTATCGTTTCTTTCAAAATTATTGAAAAATTATGTTTTTACAAATTTCTAATCATTTAAATATTAACAATCTGTTAAATGATCATCAATCGGGATTGACCAAAGCATAGCTGCACTACTGCTCTTTTGAAAGTAGTCAAACAGCTTCATACATCGCTTGAGGATGACAATTTGACGTGCTTAGTGCTACTTGATTTTCAAGGGCATTTGATTCCCTTAATCATGCCATTATGCATAACAAATTAGTGTCTCAATTTTTCTTTCTAATTATGCAGCAAAACTTATCTTAAACTATCTTAGTGACAGATATCAGAAGGTTTTTGCAAATAGTTGTTTTTCATCCTTCCTTTACTGTTGGCTCGTCTTCTTATACCATTTATTACATACGGGTGTGAGGTTTTGGAAAGCTCGATTCTACGAACGTAAGGAAGCTAAACGTAGCATTCAATTCTATTGTACGCATGTTTATAATCTTCATAGGTATGATCATGTTTCGCAATATGCTTGCAATATACTTATTGCAGCATACTTACTTACCTGGACTTTCGGTCAACGTTACTGCTTGTAAAATAATTAAATTCAGCTGTCCTAGATCCATTTTTGATCAAATTCAATTTAGTATGTTCAGTAGAACAAATAAAGTTATACTTCCCAAATCAAATCTTTTGATAACAAGACGCCTATTTTTTAGCTATACTTTTAAATTATACAACTCGTTACTCCAAAGGATTAAAACTTCTTTACCTTACAAACCTTTTCTTCAATTAAGCAGGATATTTTTAACTTTTCATGCAATGATTTTTTTGTTTGTTTTTAACACCCACCACTTTGGTTTTTCTGTTTTGAATAAATTATAGTTGATAATCTTTTTCGAGAATGCGGAATGTGATTTTTGTTTTAAGTTTGGGTATTTCTGATTATTTGTAATTTTGATTAAATTATGTACATGTTGAATAAGAAATCATCTTAAATGTACATTTACATATGAAATAAATAAATTGAAATTGAAATTGATATATATATATATATATATATATATATATATATATATATAAATATATATACATATGCATATGTATGTGTATATATATACATATGTATATATAAATATATAATATATATATATATATAAATATATAAATATAAATATAAATATAAATATACATATATATAAATAAACATATATATATATATATATATATATATATATATATATATATATAAACTTGCATCATGCAGAATGTTGTGTTGTGGTTGAGGTTTGCATGGTACTCCATTTAACTGCTTTTCTGTTCAAGGATCAGATATTAGCAGTAGAATTGATTTTTAAATGTGGGTTTTGAGTAACATTAAGCTTTAAATCGTTTAGTTACTACTTAAATTGCTTAACCAAAAATTCCTTGCTACAATGACAGTTGTATATTCACATGGAGAGAGGGAAGGATGCTGGGATTTTTGTTTTATCTACAATTGGAACGCTTATTGGCTCTGTGCAGGACGACCACTGATGGAACATAGTTATACCCAGCACATGGGCCCACTCATTTCCAACTATTCGGACTGATAGAACATAGTCATACCCTAGAATGTTGTTTCACAGTCTGAAGTGTCTGGCATATAAGCTAATAAGTAAAGGACACAAAAGACTGAAGAATAACTTAAGCAAAGATGACATAAAAAATCAAGTCGCACAAAACAAACATAACCCTAATAAAAGCAAGAACTTAGTTATATTTCATTGAAGACCTTTTGTAAAAACGAAAAGTGTTCGCATAACTTTGGAAATAAATCTCAAACGAAGAAATTTGAAAATTACAAAGTCTGTATAAATGTAGCTTTTTCACAAAAGAAAATATGCATTTAAGATAAAAGCAGGTTTTACATATTCAAACTAGTTAAAAATTGATGAAATCTGTGGCTTGGTTTTGGAGATATTGGCGTTTTAGAATTGTTTTAAACTTTAAACATTTAGTGAAGTTGAAGGGGAGCACAAAGTGAAGCTTGAGAGTTGCTAAAATGTATTCTTTGACGTTCTTTAAGAGAAAAAAGATGATTATTTTGTTCCTCCCACTGACTGGCGCCACGTAAACAACTTTAACGGGTTTTAATTTGAGAGTTTATAATGGTTTAAAAGGTAAACTCAAAGACTTAAAGCTGTACTCACGAATTTTTTGATAAAAGACTTGTAAAATAAATTTCAAAAATAAAATTTAAATAGAACGAAATTTTCACATTAAATCAAAATCGCGGCGAATCTATTACTAAATTTTGTTTTAAGTACAAGTTATTAGTAGCTGAATAAATATTTGTTGACAATATCGGTGAATAATTTTGACAGCTATTGCTTTCTCACAATGTTTTTAAAAAAAGTTTGAGGAGTGGTTGAGGATAGAGGGAGAAAGCTCTAAGTTGATTTTGAGAACTTTTGAGAAATTCCTTCTCTCAACATTCTATATCGCTTTAGACAAAAATCGTTATTTCCTGTGCTATTAAATTATAATATTGCATTGATCTACCTTAAAAATATAGCTTGGGTTTAATTAAACTACAAACTAGTGAACTGAAAAAAAACCCTTTGAATCTTTCAAAAAGGACAACCAGGCTGCTTGTATGGACTCAGACTAATATGATTTAAATCAAGTTTTAATAGGTTTTAGTGGGGTTAAGAGCTGGCAAGACTACCCCATATCAAAAACACTTTAAAAGGTCAATTTCTTTGAGAAAACTTTACGCTATTTGTTGTTATTTTTTTTTCGAACTCCACTCCTGTACAGATCCTGCTCACTGTTATCTAAGCTTACATATTCATAATAACTATTACCAATAAGGAAATGAGACTCCAATAAAATCGGGGTCTAGTTTCGGTCCTAGGGCTTCAGTAACTGCAAGATCAAAAGACGTACGAGTTAGACTCGTTTTAAAATCAACTAGTTTTAAACCCACCTTAACAATATATGAAGTGTACAATTTAACTACATTTTAAATAAAACACTAATTGAATTATTTTGAAAACACAAAACGGGACTATCTTAACCACTTGCTACTTTATCACATTTACCCGTGGAGAGAAAGCAACTATATACAAAATTTGTATTCAAAACACAGAAGTTTTTGCAATGCATTGATCGTGTACCAAAGCTTCTTATGCATAACGGAATCACTTATGTGTAACAAATAATAAATAATTAATCGGTTTTAAAACTTATCTAATTGACACGGTTTTTGATGATGGTCTACCATCAATCCTAGAATCGAAACTAGACTCCGATTTCTTCTTATTACAAATAAGAGTTTTGTTATGCGTAAGATGCCTTGGTACTTATGACCAATGCTTTGAAAAAATATTTTGTATTGTTTTTCTGAATTTTAATTCGGTGGTTATATGTGATGTTATATATTGCAAATACTGTTCATAAGTTGGTTGTTAAGCTCCGTACCATTGTCCGATTTAAAATTTATAATAAGTCATATTTTAAGATGAAGTGGTTTACTAAATTTTCTGCTACCGTTTCGGCGTCTTTACTGAGAATAGGGTATTTTGCTAATACATCCTATATTGTAAAGATACAGCGATTGTTATTACTCTTAAAAGGCCTATGGTGTCGATTTTGATGGTCTCGAATAAGGTTGTGGGCGTGTACGTAACTGGTGTTCCTTATTAAGTTTGCATGATTGCTAGTTGTTAAAGGCGTTTTTTGTAATTTTTTCCATTTCTTTGCATAAGTAATATAATTTTAATTTGAGAAATGGTTTTCTTATGCCTATATGTCCCCTGAGTTGTTTTGTGTCAAATTCCTGTATAAACTGTAATTGTGAAACTGGTCCTCTATTCTCTTTGGAGATTTGAATTATATAATTTTAAGAAAATTGTTTGTAGTGTATGTGTTAGCTTTTAATTTTTGACCTTGTTGTATTTATGTTTAAATTTGATTTGATTGATCTTTGTAAAATATTATATCTGTACTTAGGGCTGTATTTGAGAAACCTTGTTTTTTAGAGTAGATGCAATTTTCACCAAAATCTAGTCGAAATTCGGAAGATATATGTTACATTTTACTAGAAATTCTTATTATTTGAATTAGTAATTGTTGTTTCCTTTATATTTCGTTTGAATTCAAATTCTAATTTTTGAGATACTTTATGAACGATAAAGAAATAATATTTCAAATATGGATATTATCTATATTATATGTGAATCGCTTGTATAGGTATTTGTGCTGAAATCTTTATGTTTTGTCGTACTGCATGTAATATCTAAATTTTAGACTCATCAGGATCTAGTTTTATTCTGGAAAACGCATCAGCAGTGCATCAGTGTCTTTTTAAATACAATGTGAAATCCATATTCGATGAGGTCTACTCACATTTGTGTTAGTCTTGACAAGGGATTTTATGATTGAATAGAGAAATGAGGAGTCGATGATCTGTTCCTGCAATGAATTTCTCGACATATATATAAGGTGGGAAGATGTTTATGGACAAGTGTGAGGCTAATAGTTTAGTATCACTGATTTTTAATGTCGTGAATGTTAAGGTATTTACTCAAGTAGGAGACTTGTAAATCGAAACTTATTATTCCCTGTGATAAAACTGCGCCTAGGACAGTCAGATGCGTCTGTGGTTAGTATGAACGATATGTGGAATCGTGGAATTAGTATTGGTGGGTTTATGAGTTTAAATTTTAGAAGGGAGATGGCGTTTCGGCGTTGATCTGAGAATATAAAGGGTTGATTTTTTAATAGGTTATTGAGACATTTCGCTATCTCAAAAGTTTTCATGAATCAACGATAATAGTTACAAAGGCTATAAAACATAGTGCGTCATCTACGTTTTTGGGGTTAGATAATTTTCGATAGCTTTATATTTAGAAGGGTATGTTTTATTATGTTTTCTGTTATGAGATTTCCAGATACGCGATTCAAAATGAGCTTTTCCGGGATTGTCTAAGTTTGGCAAAAACTCTTGAGATATTGTCGGTGTGGTGCTATAAGCTGGAATAAATGCTATAATGTCATCTAGGTATAGGAAAAGTTTTCTTCTATTCCGCTTAAGGCAAGTTTGTTGAAAACTGTTCGAAGATAGTTTGAGCCCGAATGGTAGTTTTGTACTTGTTATGTCCTGTGGAAGATGTGACAGATGTCAAAGGTTTCGCTCTTTCTCGAAGAGGGATTTGATGGAAGAACTTATCATATCAAGCGTGCTGTATAGGCATACTCTTCATAGTTTATCTAGTACTCTTCTAGTCTTTTCATTCAATTTTCTATAATTTACAGCTAGTCGCTATTTGCTCTTTGTGCTTTCCTTTTATTAAAAGTAAAATTAGTTATTTTAAATGCTCTATTAAGTTGCTTTTAAGCACATCTTTTACCTGTCTGTCGATTTATTCTAATTGCGAATGTGGTAATCTTAAGTTCTTTGTGTAGACAGAGTTTTTGTCTAATAAGTTTATGTCTTGAGTACAAAAGTTGTTTGCTGTAAGTGGTTCATTTTGTCGTGAAATATGTCTTGGTATTCTTCTATTGGATTTAATAGTTCTGTTTATATTCAATATCTGTATCGTTTAATGTAACGTATTTACAATTTTTGAAAGCATCATTTAATCGAATTTTTATTTGTTGCCGTATAGTTAGAAATTGATTCAGTTTTGATATGTAAATTTGAAAATGTTAATTGTTTGTTGTATTAATTATTACGTGAGTTTTTCACTTCCTTAGTATTATTGTGGATGCAACAAATATTTTTCTTTTATTTCTTCATTTATAATGATACAGCTCCGCGGTGTCATTGCAAAGATATGAGGAATACTAGATTCAATTGGGATTGTTGTATCTTTATCGTTTGTGTAAACACTGAGGGTATAATTTTCGTATTCTATTTCGCATAGGTATTTTTCAGAAATTATCATCCTAAAATTTCGTCTATAGTAAAAGGAAGTCGCTATTTACTATCTGAAAGTC
>JAHHFQ010000042.1:0-30902 GCA_018831715.1 Matsumurasca onukii | reverse complement strand
GTTGAGATTGCATAAGTGCCAGCTCCGTCAGTTGATTATCTGCTCCCAAGAAATTTGTTGCGTTATTCGAATACAAATATTGAATGTGACCCTTTGGCCAATGAATCTTTTAAGGCACCCAGAAACCCATTGGTAGTCAAGTAGCTTACCACCTCTATGTAAACTGCCTTTGTTGCAAAGCAGCAAAAATTATTAAGTATGTTTTTGTGGCCTTTTCCCCATACCTAGAAGTGAGTTCAACATGGACCACAATAGTCAACACCTGAGTTAATGAATGTAAGTACAAGAGTGATTCGTGTTGCTGGCGGATTTCCATGACCTGTGTCCTAAGTTTTGATGTGCCCTTGTGCATTTAAAGTTGAGTCACCAATCAGGCCATACGCTTTTTTATATGCCAATAACGTTGTCTAGTGATCACTAATAATGTTCGTGAATCGCAATGCTTGTTCTGCTCGTGGATCATTTTCATCAACAATTTGACAATCGGATCGTTATATGGCAGAATTATTGAGTATTTTGCGTCGTATTGCAGCAATGAGGATTCAAGTCGTCCGCCGACTCTCATGATTTCATTGTCCATAAACGGTGAAAGATTTACAATTTTATTTGTAGGAGGCAACTGTCTGCCTTGTTTTAGCAGCCTTCTTACATCTTTGAATTCTGTTTTTGTTTTGCCTGCACAATCCTCTTGATGGATTCGTTTACTTCCTCAGGAATAAGCAAATGAACTCTTGCCTATTAGTACGAAAATTTCATGTGACGGTAAAATCTTACTGTGTATGCCACAATATTTTGCAGTTTTTGAATAAATGACCGTGATTGATGCTGTAGATGAACTGATCATTCGACACATGTGCCGTCATTGTAATAAGATACGCTTGATGAGACTCTAATTTGTTTTTATGAGTGAAATAGGGAGCCTGTGTTTTGTTTGTTTGGTACGGAACAGCCAGCCCTCCCATATATGATTTCGGCCACACTTTGTCACTTCCATGCAAAAAGAACGGCCCGTAAAGCCATCATGTACACAATTTAAAATCTCTTGGTGAAACTCCTGTAGACGCGATGTCAGGTGGGTTGTAGGGCGAGCCGAAATGTCGCCATTGGTTCGCCACAAACGTATTGAGCATAGATGGGCATGTGTTGATCTAGGATAACACCACTTCTCAATCCATCCAATGAAATGTTGGCACATTTTCTAATCTTGTTTCAATAGTGATTCGTTTTGCCAACTAGCATCATAAAAACGCAGCATAAAACTCCAACCGGGGAGTAGTTTTTCGCTGGTGGCGCTACCCTAGACTTGGCATAATAGCCTGACTATCACAGTACCGTTTTGCAAACTGCCCTTAAATATATTGCTCTTGATCCTCTACTGGGACGTCCTCAAGCAGCTGAGCATGATTCGCAGCCCATTATCTTGGATTAAACTTTGCTGCCGTCAAAATCTCGCAAGGTCAGTCTTTATTGCCGTTGTTGTTCTGACATTTTCTGACCCTGTCATGCAATCAACCACACACACATCAGACTCGAGTTCTTGAGCTATGTAAGGACGGCTGGTGGCATGATCCTTGATAATGGTGCAAACATCTTGTTGCAAGGTACGGTCCTGCCTTCGTATTGTATGTCACTGTATTCAGCTGATATATCTTCAAGCTTTCAGTCTCCCGATCCTGCCAAAAATGTGTGCATCGACGGTCCTCGGGATGCATTTACATTGACGGTACAAGTCACTTTGCACCGTGGCCAATAATTCTTGCGTCATTTAAGGACATTCCTGAAGCTGTTTTTAATGATGCGTCAAACACACCTCTAACTTCATTGAAGTGCTTTCCGGTTTCAAAACATAATGGTGGGAAATGAAATAGTGGTGTCAAGATAGATCTCAGGATTTGACTATTGACATATGACCCAAGTCCCTGTATTCCGTCATAAGCTCGACATATTGATCGTGAGTTTCACTGTTTTTGGCAAACGACGCTCTAGCGCATAAAATCTGTTGAGTGCAGTTTCCTTAGAATTACCCAATGGTGGTGCAAAATCCTTAACCGGCAGCCTGACTATCAATCTGAGAATTTCTTTAAGTATGTTTTGTGAAGTGTGTTTCGAAAAGCTTTTCGATTGCTGATAATTGTGGGTGTGTCTGCTAAACTTCTTCTATCTTCAAAATTTTTACTATTGTGTTTAAATCTTCTACATCCCTTTGTGCAAACTCCGCATGCTGCAACAGACGACTCCAGTCCTTTGTTCCTTCCAGAGAACATCCACCCAAGAATAGTATTTTTACTACAGGTTTATTAGCAAGTTGAATTTGCCCAATTGATAGCAGTTGATGGTGGCACTCTGCGCCAAGGAGAAGATCCATTCTTCCTGGTCGATTGAATTTCAGATCAGCCAATGAAGTATTTTTCGCGAGAGACCTTTTACTGACATCAAGAAGCTGAGCGGGCTTAGAGATAATCTGTGGAAGCAAAAACGCCTCAATCTTCTGATTAAAGCCATTGAACTTGGAACATAACATCACGTGGATACGACAGCGAGCTTCACTTTACATTTCTGATGCCCTGTATACGCTTTAAAGTAGGGAGTGGTTGAACCCCACTTTCTGTTATATGGTTTACTTGCGAGCCAGAATCTAAAATTGCCGGTGATGCTAGCAGAGTAGCAAGTGTAATCCAAGGATGGAAAATCCACTTTGACTCTTCTCTTCGTGGCATTACCGTTAAAAACTTTCTCCATCAGGTTAGAGTTCTGATTGATAGTTTGTTAGGCGGTAACATGCAAATAGTATGTGACCATTTTCATCTGCTTCTACGAGATCGAGCTTCCGATTGGTACTGGCGCAATCAACAAACTGTAAGTATCCTAAGAAATGACTCCTTTAAGTAAAGCCCTATCCTCACAATTTTAAGACGGCCGTACGGATGTGGACGTCCATGAATAGATACGTGCCATGAAGCAGAGGAAAATAAATCTTTAGGCGAGTTCCACAACACCGTACTAAAGTCATCTGGCCATTTACGTATCTTCTAGTAATATGGAGTTAATAGCTATCCTGAAAGAACCTTCGTCCAAACACTAGACAGCAGCTGTGTCTGTTGGAAATAAGTTCGGTCCACCAGCTAAGGAAGATCCAAGAAAGAGTGGCACGTAAACTGCCACGATAATCCTTGACACCACGACATTCGTCTTCGTTTGAGTCAAAACTGCTACCTAAACTAAAACGGTCAAGACAGATTTCAGATCGACTACAGATCTCATACCTGATCTGATCCGTTTTGATGAGCCGACTGAAACGAAAAATATATCACCTACCACAATAAATTTATCAGATTTCGTAAATTGTTTCAACTTATTTACCCTTACCAAATGCGAACTTAGGTCCTATATTATAACCGATTACCGTTTTGCTGCGAGAACATGAGGTTAGCAAACTTTAACTGTATCCCATCAGACGTTATCATGAACGCATGGCGAACTATCTCAATACTCGTAAGCGTATATTTGACGTAAAGCTTTTAACTCTGAATGTGGAGTCTATTCTTTTAAATTGACGAACTCAAAGCGTGCTATGATCCGATATAGAGCCTATTGGAAACGTATTTTGTGGTTGCGCAGGCACTTAAGACGCACAACTTCTTCGATTGTAAAATTAAAACACGATGCTCAACCATACGCTGAAATATAAATTTTAATAAGACTTTCTATGGACTGCTGGAGAGTGGAGCTTCCATATCCTGTTTAGTTGCGGCACCGCAACAACCTTTTAGCTCAACGTAAACAATATAAACCAGCTAAAATATCTTTGGCAACTGCTAATAGAGCTACTCAGGCATCGCAAAGTTTCGCTGGAAGTGACCTTCCGTGGATCGACAGCCAGTTGAATTCTACAGCGTTCCTAGTTTTGCAAAGGATGTGGTTTTGGGCGTAAACTTTTGGAAAACTTTTGTAATGTTCTTATCCCTTAACTTAGTTGTACTTAATATAAAACATTTAATTATTCTCTTTAAGTATTATCCGCACTATGAACTAAACAAAGAAAAACTTAATCACCCTGTACATAGTTAATAGGCATTACTGTTTTACTTTTAATACTTATTTTCTATTGTATTCAAAGTATCAATGCTAATCGAATAGAATTAAACCTTTCATTGTTACACTAATGTCTAAGCTAGTCATGATCGTTGTTTTCTTTATATTCACTTTGCCAATAAACCAACAGGGCGTACCTTAATGTATAATCATATCATCGATTACCTCAAGCTAACCTAACGCTGTGGCTATGGGACAAAGGTTGACAAGACATATGAACCTGCCATGAACTGCGTTGGACGAATGGTATGTCAGTCTGACGTCGGCGTCGGCGTTTGCTTTTCTTGAGATGAAGCGATGCTACGCGTTTTCATTGTACAATTTTTTATTATTAACTTTAATGAACTAGGATTTTGGTGATAATTGATATAAAGCCAGGCACGCATTACTTATACTTTACAATTCGTGACCTGCTCTTATAAGTTGTAATTAGACCACTGTAATTTGCATTCTAAAATTACGGTAAGGAAACTATTCTTAAGCATTTATCATCGGAATACAAAAAAGCCTTTGAAAACAATTATTGTTTGTTTATTCACATAATTTATGAAATTATTTCCTCTCCTTCGACACCATAGTCTTATCTATGTCCTCTGGCCAGTCACTGGCTAGGACATAGATATCTTTGAACTATCATAGACTAGCTGGCTAGTTAGGAGGCCCTAGTAAAGACTAAAAAGTAAGAATACGTAGAAAGAAAAACTTTACACTTTCATTTTGCTCCGGGTTGTTGTCAATGGCTTGGGTGGTCATGAAACGAATCTCATACTGAACATTTTTCAAGACAAAGAGCAAGTGGAAAACAACGTTGATGCAACATCAAGTGACTGATATGGGAAAACGCCGCCTGCAAGGCAATTACTGTTTCCATCATTTGCTACTGAAGACTTGGGAATCACAACGTTCCACGAGCATGTTATCGAGGTATAGAGCGGACCAAACCGATTAAACAAAGATATTATCCTATTTCCAAAGCCATAGAAGTACTGATTCACAAGGAATTAGACCGCATGTTATCCTTGGAGTGATCGAAGAATATCATGGAGTAGCCCAGTAGTATATGTCAGAAAACCTGGAAAGGTACGATTGTGTTTAGACTCGAAAATTCAATGCAACGCCTGTCCCGACGCCTACCCGTTACTGCAGATTGATGGTATTCTAAGCAGGTTGCATAAAGCTAAATTCATTTCGAGTTTAGATCTAAAAGATGGGTTTTAACAAATCGGTCTTGAAGAGAAGGCACGTCAATACACTTCCTTCACCGTTCCTAACAGACCGCTCTATAAATTTCGAGAACGCCTTTTGGTCTTTGTAATAGCCAACAGACCCTATGTCAACTCATGGATCTCGTTATCTCACCACAACTAAAGGTTCGAGTCTTCCTTTATTTAGATGATTTGTTGCTTTTGTACAAGGATTTTAATCGCATATTTAGCTACTATCAGAAGTAGCGGGTCGCATTCTGAGCTGGACTGACCTTAAATAACAAAAAATCAGGGTATGTTTTATTGAGGTGATATATCTCGTTATCTCACCACAACTTAAGGATCGAATCTTCGTTTATTTAGATGATTTGTTGCTTTTGTCCCAGGACTTTGATTCGTATATTAAACTTCTATCTGAAGTAGCGGTTCGCATTAGAAAAGCTGGACTGACGTTAAATATAAAAAGCAAACTTGGCATAACTGAGGTGAAATATCTGGGTTATTTTGGCGGCTATGGAACTTCCATGACGGATCCTGATAAGCAATCTGCGAAAACAGACTATCCACCACTTAAATCAGTTGGACAAGTTCGTCGTTTCCTTCGAATGGTCAGCTGGTATCACCGTTTCATTCACAATTTTGCTTCCATTACTACGCCACAAACGGATCTATTGAAAAGAGTAAAGCTTATACGTGGACCCAGAAGCTGAAACCGCTTTCAACGAATTGAATAATATAAATAAACTCTTGTCTACGCCTGTTGGCGGGGTCAGTGGGTCTTGGACAAATCCAAAGATGCAAAATCTCCGCCAGCTCATACTTCTGCTGCCGGTTCTGCGTGTTGGCATGGGCTGCCGCGAAAGTCGACTAATTGTAATTGCAGAACAATAACACTATCACGCAGAACAAAACATTTACACCTACAGATAACAAGGAAACCAATAGAAAAATACCCGACAAAACCCAAAAACACCCAACAATCCATATGTAGTTAGCATTTCTTAAGAACAATAGGCACTAGTCTAAACAAGTAACATGTTTTAGGTCCTCCGATAGAAAACGACAACAACTCGGAACAAAACAGTGCAGCAAGCCTATCGTAAACGAAAATTTTCGACGATAATTGGGAAAACTGGAATCAGGCTGAAAAGGATTTCGAAAAGGAACGATGGAGAACAACAAGTGAAGGACTGGTTCTTCCAAAGTCAACCACAAATACCTCTAAACGAACGACAAGGTGGTAAATGAAAGGCGGCTACGGAGGAGTTCTTCTGCAGTACGAACACTCCATACTTAATCGGGACTATTTGGTAAAAATATTTTAAAACTTCTCATGTAAAATTTTTTATAGTTGCAACCAAATAATAAGTTGAAAATATGATGAACATTAAAGAAATTACTTGTTGTTTTTTTTAAATGAGGTAGCTCGATAATTCTAACACACATAAACTGTCTGTAAATTATTCAGGCATAAGGTGGACTAGTATCGGACCATAACTTAAATATGGCAAAATCGTGTGTATAACTTGCCTTTTCCGTTTTATACGGATTTATAAATTGCAGATATGGGAGTGAATTTCTGTTCGGAATCATGGACAGCGATGACTCGGACAAAATCTTTGGTAAGATGGTGAAGTTAGAGGTATCCGAACAAAACTCGGTTCATATAATTGAACGGCAAACCTCGATTCTACAAAATAATTTTGAGTTAATGTTTAAGCCAATGAACAAAAACAACCAACAAAATAAAACTATAGCGTCTATAAATCGAACCTCAGTGGAAAGTGAACATGAACGCAATACCTTGGAGTTATAGAGTAAATGCACACAGCTACTAACACAGGTAAACGCCCTGTACTTAAACATTCTAAACCAAGTGCAAATGGTAGAAAATGCGTTAATTAAGTATGGAACCTTAATTAATGCCGTCAATAGGATTCATCCATTCCTGTTTGATAAAATATTGGGGAAACTATATGAATGGCTGGAACAGAAGCAGAATATGGTAGAATCTAAAACAGTGAGGGACATTATAAATAGAGCCGGGAAGTTAGAATAGACTATAATACACAATAATTTCCTCATTAAGTTACCGATACCCGTCATTCTTTAAAACAGAGCATTCTAAAATTTTATGCATACTTGTATAAAAGTAACAGCGAGTATAAAAATTATATAAAATATAATATATATAAAATATAATATAATATATATATATATATATAAAATTTCAAGCTGTCACATAAATAATATTATAATAGATAAGACGAATGAACAGAGCGATAGCATGTCCGAAGACGACTTTAAGCAAAGATGCCAGGGCTTACACTTGCCGGATCATGAGAAAACGACTTTGTTTGCCATGACGTGCCATTCGAAACTTTAAAACAAACTACCTGCCTTAATAATTGTACTACAATAAGTAATAACAAAATAAAATGCGAAGAAGAGCGCGAAACAACGAGGGTGTCTGCCCCGGTGGATCTTGGGTAGCTTATAAAAGCCAATGGTTGGGTATTCATTTTAGTAAAAAAATAAATAGATCATCGAAGTGCGAAAATAATTGGACATACAACACACTATGGCGAACCGGCATTTTGAGTTAAATAAATCATGCATACACGAGATAGGCAAATACCCATGCAAAACAAGCTTGGTGGACATCTACGGCAAAAGTGCGGGTAAAAAACCTAATATTACCAGGTACGAATGGTTCTTTAGATCAACCACCACAGCTCAGATGGAGAAGCAGTAACTATACATGAAACTTCAGAGAATTTAATCCAGAAATACGAAACGGAAGTGGAAAAAAATTTTAAGAAAATTGAAAGTGAAATACAATGAAAACCCTGGTACCAGCAAACCAGCTCACAAACACACGGAAATACAATGTTAATAATGCTTCTGGTGGCATTTATGATAGGATTGCTATACTGGCAGTTCCACACGAAGACAAGAACAAAGCAAAACCATTGTAAACATTACAAACGGATTGGAAACACAAATGGTTAACAGGGACTCGGAGAAAATCGAAAGTGGAAAAACAAGGACGCCAACAAAACGGAAATGGTAGCAATCGACGCGGTCGTTCAAACAACAAAACGGAACCAACGCCTGCGAAGAGAACCAAATGGAATCTACAAAGAACATAACGAACGGGCAACGAGGAAGCCAACAATTGAGCGCTACAACTGGCTTAACGAGGGCGTTCTCGACTCGCAGAGCTAAACATAACAACAGGAGGGGAAGGTTAGATTATCAACTTAGCAATTATAACATCTGATACACAAAGTATTGGCTACCCTGTTGCAGGTAAAACCAAACACGAAACTAAACACAAACAAAATGGAATATAATTTAAGTTAAATAGCGCAAAAGACACTTGTATTGCAACTTATAATATTTTTGTCATTAAATATAAAGATGAAAAAGTGCTGCATATTTATTTTGTGAAATTAAAAATACATTAGCATTACTTGGCTTTGTTATAAACTAATTTCAGAAAAAAAAAAAAACAAAAAAAAAAATAGAAGCAAATTGAAAGGGTCGAAATTAATACGTTTTTGAAAATTTCATTATTTTATCTTTACAACCTTCTTTTGAAAATACTGCCCTCATTTCATGTTTTGGAATACATTTGTGTTAAAAGAATTAACAGATATTTTGGGAAGACGGTTGCACTGGTCACAACCGGCTGCGACACCAAAGGCACAATATGAAAAAAAAACTCGAAAGTATAATAAGTAACTATCAAGTAGGGGGTATACCGATACAAGAGAATATATATGTATAAATATAAAATTAATACACAAAATTAGTTAATAACTGCCTATATATTGCAATAATATTAAAAGAAGTTTATCTGTTATTAAGATTTTAACTAAATACGTCTCTGTAAATTGCACAAAAAAATTACATTTTACTAGAATTAAGGTTTTGAATTGTAAAAATGGTAATGTAAATTCAATAGGAAGAAAAAAATATATATATATATATGTATATATATATATATATATATATATGTATATGTATATATGTATATGTATATAGGAGCTGCGTGGCGTAGTGGTTAGAACCTCAAACTGTCGTGCGAGGGTTCTAGGTTCGAATCCGCTCATCGGTCACCAATGGAAATATTTCTATGTGACCAGGTCATCAGCGATTTTTCGGAGCTCACATTAGTTCAAGGAAGAATTAAACACTGCTTGACGTGAACCGCAAAATATCGCTTGTACGACTACGCCGTGACTGATGGTTCGGAAACCATCTAAAATAGTAGGTCCCGCTCATGCTGTGAAAATCCATTTAAGGGCATTAACAACCCCTTTAGCTTGAACCTAGCATAAAAAAAAAACAAAATAATATATATATATATATATATATATATATATATATATATATATATATATGGAACTATGGCTTCCTACGGAAAACCAGGTGTTATAGGGGAGATGTTTGCGTGGTCAATGGGTCTTTTGACAAATCCAAAGATGCAAAATCTCCGCCAGCTCACTTCTGCTGCCGGTTCTGCGTGTTCGCATGGGCTGCCGCGAAAGTCGACTTATTGTAATTGCAGAATTTCCACACTGCAAACAATGTGGATATTGGGCAATACGGATTGCTAGATCGCTGAGGTCAGTTAAGCGATTAAATGGGCTAAATTGCAAAATCGCCTTACTGAAACCAGCGAGACGATTGAGCAACGCCGGTTGCAAAACCGCGAAAGTAAAACAAGAAATTCAGTACTAGTTACGCAAATCGCGGAATTAAAAGCTAACCCACTTCTTGGGTTGCGAAAGCTCACCTCAGCTAAAATCGACCGACCGCCACCCCACGCCCAGAACCGGAAAACTTAATTTAATAATATAAAGCGCAGAACAATTTGTAGAAGCGAGTTAGTTAGTAGCGGAGTTAGTTGAATAGTCGAATAAGTTGTGACTGGCTTGTGGTGAGCCTAGAAAATAAAGTTTGTTTAAAAAGTGGATTTTATTATTTTCGGAAGGTCCAAGGAACTAACAATGGCGCAGCTGGTCAAGAACCTTGCTTCCTGAAAGGAAGTTAAAAATAAACGCTATAAGGAGTTTCAATTCATTGCGGTCCATTGCTAAACATGCGATTATTTTAAATTAAATATCAATTATTATCAACAAATTATTTAAACTTTCAAAAAAAGTAATTTTCTTTACAAAACCTGTTTGTTAAATTGCTGCTCTCGAATTTCGTGTGCGTACAATTTCGAATTATTGAGCATTTATTGCGTGACTTGGATTTATAAAGTCAACGACTGGTGTAGTTAAATAAAGAAAATTCTACAGCGCTCCGTTCTAAATAACAGACAGAAGTAGTTCTTGTCGACTGTTTACGTGTTCAAAACTTCTAACTCGAAGGCAACGACATAGCGCAATGAAAAAACAGTTAAAAGTGCTTTGGCTGCTTGTGTTAATTTTATGACAAGTTTTGTAAAATTCATGTTAATATCTTTTGATTTTGGAAATAAGCAACATTCCAACATTCTGTTTTTACCAACAAAGTGATGAGATGAGCACAATTTAAAGTTGTTAAAAAATCATAGCATGAAACCGAACAACCTTAATGCATAAAAATTTAAATAAAATAAATAAGAAGCAGCGATCGGCAGAAATTTAAATATTCTATAATCTGCCATTTCACACCTACAACATTGTGCGAACAGAACAATACTCAAACTCATCGTGGAACCCGACGTGCAGTGCAAAGGCAAATTAGAAAATTTCAGTCGAAGTCAACGAAACCACATAAAAGTGCGCTGACAACAAAGGAAAAGGAAAAACAAAACCTGACACCTAACAGCAGCGGCAGACAGCACAACAAATAAATATAACAATATCAAAGAATGTGGTATTTTATTTTTTATGACTGAATAATTTATTACAAACTATAAAATATATTAATTGTACAATTGGTATACCCTCTATTTGATTAAAAAAACCATTCGGCAGCAGCATAGTGGCGGAGGTAGATTTCTCGAAATATTTAGAAGTAAAACATTTAAACCTGTAATTTACTAACTAGTTTCTGCTAATTTAAAAAATGATTCAATTCAACTATAAACATCTATTTAGGCGTAGCGTAATAAATAAAAATTATCAAAATTGATTGCTGCCTTCAGCCGTTGTAAAGATTAGAATCATATTTTAATTCTCAAACATAACTTTACACAATAAACACTATAGAAGTAAAACTAGTACCAAATTGTCCGGTTGGTGACGAAAAGTACTCATGTGAAAAAATCTATACTCCATTTATCTACTTTTGACCTAAAAATTTAAAACAACCAACCCATATTCTTAACCGAAATATAAAGAAAGAACATCATTAAAAATTTAATTTTTTTTTTTTTGTCAAATTTAAATAAACCCATTTAATTGCTATAACTTTGAATTTTATTTGAGTAAAACATGTTTAAATTGAGAGCGTTGCAGCTTCATTTGTATGAACCAAATTAGGACCACTCTTTCAGATCCCCTTAGTTTTACTCAACTCAATGGGTAAACATATTTTAGCTGCATAAAATGTTTAAATAATGTGTAAATTTAAAGTTAATTCTCAAATTTTTTTGTGAAAATATACAATTTTTTCAATTGACTGAAAATTAATCAGTCAACGACAAAGTTAGGTATTTTATTAAAATATACTGCGAATATGTTTTACGCTGGCGCTGGGCATATTGAAAATTTAACCTCTCTAAGATTTAAAACTACAAAACCTCCACATGTATATATTTTTTGAATAGTCTTTATACATGTTACAAAGGAAACATAATTCTATTTTATTCAATATAGGGAGTTACAGCTCAATATGTGTTTTTGGATAAACTTAAACTAAATTGACGTAAGTGGTTATAAAGTATGTAAGGCTTTGATTTTGTTTCACTACCAATCATCGAAAGACTTGAACGACAAAAACTGTTTTGTTTAGAAATTGAATCTTTTTTTATGGAAAAAATAGTGAACAAAAACGTAAACTAGCTTTGAAAAAGCTATTGACAGGATTTTTAAAATGAAAGTTGCAGGAATTTAGGCTTATCAAGGAAGTTGACAGACAACAACAAATAGAGAACAACAGGTACCACTGCAACAAGTGCCGTATTCTAAATACGAAGAAATAGACGTTGGTCCTGAGGATCAAAAGATTACATTTTATTTCTTTTAAATTATTCTAGAGATTCCCTTTGGCCCAAGGGGAATCCTTTAAACAAATGGCAAAAGAAAAAAATTATTATTATCGATAAACAAGCTTTTTTTGGGATAAAGAGAACATTTGCTTTCTCTTAAAGATGATATCAAAGTTTCAGTTATAAAAGAAATTGTTGCTTTAATCAATTGCTTTATAAATATAGATGAGCAATGACGATAACGTGTTGACGTTGAGGTCAAAAAAATAAGGCGTTCAGCTTCATTGGATCTATCCAAATTGCAAAATTTAAATAAAGAATTCGAGGTGACAGAAACTTAACATACGGGAACTATTGAAAACGAAACAGATGAAAAGTTACTGAATATTCTAGACAAAATCAAGGTTGGTACAGAGGTGACGTTAACAGCTATTAAAAAGTTTTGTTAAGAGTAGGAAATTCAAAAAACACATAAACAGATTTTCTAACGGTTTACCTTCGCTAAATTTCATAATGACAGCAAATAATACAATGAATTTGGACGACAGCCAATTAGGTCTCTACTCAGGTTTTAAGACGGTTATTCAAATGTTGAGAGATATGACTCCAACTTTGAAGCCTAAATATAAGTTAAAGGGCGTGGCATACTCACTTTGCGATAACATGTCATTCAACAACTTCGAGAAATTCGCTAGTCACTTACAGGATTTCTTCATGAAAAGGAAAAGTCTAAATGATCTCACCGAAATGCAATCTTGCAGACAAAAACTGGGTGAATCCATACAGTTATATGCATTAAGAATTAGGGATGCTATAAATGAATGTATTATACATTGGAAAGCATAATAAAGAAGGAAAATCTGTAGATGCGATGCAAAAGAACACAACGAAATGGCGAAAACTGTGTTTACAAGGGGTTTAGCATCACCATCCTAAAAGAGTTTGCATGTCTTAATGAAAAGCAAACGTTCGCGAATTGAACCAGTTACGAAAAGGGAGGGCTTCGAAACCGAGTCAATCGTCGGCTTAGGGATTTACAGGTAGATAGAAAATTACTTAGAATCAGAAATTGAAGGCTCAACGATCGGTTGAATGCTGCGAGTTTTCCAAACGGCCGAGCCATAGTATGAAGTCCTGTAGCAGTCTTGGTTTCAGGCAAAGGACTCCATTCTGTTTCAATTGCTCACTCTACGGTCATGATGTCATGAAATGCCCTTGAAATGTAACAGTTTCAAAAAACGAAATCGTGCCCAATTGGCAAAGACAAGATAATTGTCACGCACAAGAAACTGAGGGCCAAATGGAAAAATTTTCCGGCGTAAAACGAGTTTTAAAGTGAACAGCGCCCAGGTAGTTACCCGTTTCGAAGGGACGACGCAATAGCGCAATGTATATATTGCGGTAAATGGGATACATTTAATTACAAACTGTTATCTAAAACACAGGGACGAAAGTAACCGAACAGAAAATTGGCCAAAAACTAGATTATGAGGTTTGGGGCACGACGAACTGAAAAATAAGAATAAAAGGAAATGGTAGGGTGCCATGTAGGTATTTTGTCAAATAAAAATCTTATACCTAATTTTGGTATAGAAAATTTTGAATTAGTAGAATTAGTTAATTGTAAGGATTTAAAAGTAAAATATGCACCTAAATATAGTAAAAGCAAATTAGTGTTAGAAGCAAAAATATTCGGAGAAAATTAAACAAAGTTAATGTTTCACTTAGCTATGCCCTTGAAACTCTCAAAGTAAGCGAACTGGTTGGTTGCACTGAACGGAAATGTAATGAACCTATTATTAAGCAAGTAAAAGGGGTTGAAAATCCAAGAAAATATAACGATAAAACGAAGAATACGGTTTAAAGTCTGTAATGAAACTTTAAAGTAAACTACAAATAGAGCGGAATTACTTTGATAAAAATAGGGAAATTTTATTCCAACTATTTGGCCTGTTATTATGCTTATGGAAGCTTACGGAAAATGTACTTCAAAACAACAAAAATTTATTTGAGTTCTACTCGTAAGTACATCTCACCAATCTAAGAAATTTCGTATGCCAGAATATATTTACGATAAAGAAGGAAGAAGTGTATTGCGAAAGCAATCCAGTGGCTCGGATTAGACAAATAGTTGGGGTTGATAATATTCGTCGCAACCAACCCCAATCACCAAATAAGCGAAAAGTTGGGAGTAGCAGATTTGAGAATAATGAATATAATAAAGTCAATGATAGTGATAAATATAAAAGAGTAGTAGCGCCTCTGAATGTACTTAGGAAAGCGATATGTATTTAATTAAGAAAAATTATCTCTAAAATCGGGTGAAAAATAGAAAATCAAAAATTAACTTAGTAGAAGTGTTTGGGTCTGGAAGTACCCTGGGTCATATATAAAGCAATATCATTTTAGGACACAGAACTTTAAATATGATTTTTCATAATAGATGATAATGAAAATATTTCGGGTGTAGGCATTTTAGGGAATGCTTTTATCGTAGCATTGCTTTATTTGTGCTCCTTTGGGAGTCATTAAATTTCAAATTTCAATCTCAAAGTACATTAAAATGTATCCGCGCTGATAGAAGGTGCACTGATACAAGCGAGAACTCTTCGCAGGAGCTTCTTGTTCCGGAAAAATATTTTATGAGGGGGATAATAAAACTTACGAAAGTTCATTCTGTGAAAATTCTCAGAGGAGTTATCTTTCCAACGTTGAACCTTCGAACAGTTTGTTTCAAATTGCTTCAGGAAACACCTGCTCTGAGGGGGTAAATGAAAGATGACTAGTGTGGGACGAGAATAAGCTCACGAAACCAGCAGAGTTACCTGGGTCCATTCTCAAGTAAATTTAAAAGCAAAATATACACTAGTATAGCTATAACTCATGGAAGATGTAGGATGTTAATTAAAATACCGACGAATCTGCGCACTGTGTTATGCGACAAGAACGAGCTGGCGCCTGTGGTGGGTTGGAGATGGTATTACGGAAGTCATTAACGAAGGAGCAATTATAAGTATAATGAACGTAACTAACGAATATTTTGTTTCGATAAGAAAAAATGTAATAAAGAGCACTTGGAAAAAATTAAGTTGAGCAACTCAAATAAAATTACTAAGAAAAACTTGTATTACAGAAATACATTTTGTTTAACAAAAGGAGATAGGGATAAAAAGTTATAAGACAAGTTAATATTAGACAAAACTTGGAGCAGAGAAAAGAAAAATCAATAAACGAGTTTGTTTAGAATTCAGCGATGTTTTTTTTTAGAGGAGACAAGTTGACCCATACGAATACAAATATGCACGAAATCCCAACATTGAAGCATCACCCACCAATAAAAGGTGTACAGGTTACCGGAGAAACACAACAAAAATAATTATAGACGAAATAGATAGATTGATAGAAGACGGCATTGTCACAAAGTCAAAATCGGCTTGGAACTCACCACTCCTTTGCGTGCCCAAAACAGCGTAATCGGCGAAAAACAATAGAAAATAGTGGTTGATTACAGAAAACGAATCAAATAACAGTGGACGAAGTATTTCCGCTTCCCAGGAAAGATGATATATTGGACCAACAGGCATTCTCGTTTTACAGTTCGTTGGATCTTGTTTGAGGATACAAGCAAAAGTTTGTAAAACCTGAGGATCGAAAGAAAACTGCATTCAGCAAACCTTATGGACACTATAAATACAAAATAATGCCATTTGGGCTGACATCAGCTCCTGCTACCTTTCAAAAGTTAATGAGGGAGGTTTTGACTGGTTTACAAGGACAAGTATGTTTCGTATAGCTGGACGACATTGTAATATACGGGAGGACACTAGAGGATCACAATAAAAACTGGTGATAGCATTGGATAGACTACGAGAACACAATTTAAAACTTAAAGTGGAAAAATGATATTTTCTGCGAAGAAAAATTATTTATTTGGGTCATAAGTTCTCAGGGAAGGAGTGAGTCTAGACCCAGAAATGGTGAAATGCGTGCAAGATTTTCCGCAACCATAAACGGTACGACTGGTTTTAATCCTTCTTGGGATTGGCTAGGTATTACAGAAAGTTCACCCAAATTTCTCAAAAAAAAACTCAACCCTAAATAAGTGTCATGAAGCATTTCAAATTTTAAAGGAAGAGCTCATTTCGCCTAAGCTATTAGTATACCCGGATTTCGACCAACCATTTGAATTTGACAACAGTGCGAGTAGCCTTGGGGGGCAGTACTATCACAGGAAAACTGGTGGGACAGACCAATAGCATGTGCTAGTCGAACGTTGAATCCTGCAGAACTTAGATATTCAACTACTGAAAAATTTGCTAGCTACTGTATGGGCGGTAAAAGTGTTCAGATGCTATGTACATTGACGTAAATTTGTTGACCATAAGCCCCTCAAAGTTATAATTAACCAAAGGATCCAACTTCAAGAATGGTAAAATTTCACTTTAAATTAGCGAATTACGACTACACAGTGGAATATAAGGCGGGAAAAGCAAACACAAATTCGGACGCACTTAGCAGAATCCCGATCGTGGGGCCTACATGTACAATGGCAACAGAAAATGCAAGGGAAATTTTTTGGCTGCAGTAGTAACTAGACGACAAGCACACATGGAAAGGCAGGCTAGGGATAGCGTCAAACTGGACGCTTACACTTACTATCGGATGGAGCGGAGCTACCTATGACAAAAGGTAAGAATAATGACTCCACGGCCAAGACCGTAACCCAAAAATAAAACCGAAAAACTTCAGACCCAGGAAAAAATTAGCACAATACTGAGGGAGTATGACACTCCACTGGGATGTCATTGCGGACTTAAAAAACTTACAACAGAATTAAAGGAGATTTTAATGGAAGGGTATGCAAAAAACAACGCGAATTATATTAAAATATGTAAGGATTGCCATTTGTTCAAGCAGGGCAAGAAAAAGGGCTCCTATAATCCATACGGATACAAGTAGAAGGCCCTTCGAAAAGTATTCTTAGATATCGTTGGCCCGATTAATACCACTTATTCTAACAATAAATTTATACTTACGTTTGAGGACGACCTATGGCGATTTATGCAATGCGTAGCTATCCCAAAGATGGAAGCAGACACGGTGGCCGGAGCGTTCTTCGAAGAAATAATGTGCCAAAAGTGGTACTGACCGATCAGGGAACAAAATTTTAAGCGAGATTTTCAAAAAATTGTTGTAAATTGTTAAAAATCAAAAATCCAAAGCTCAGTATATTACCCTGAGACTAATGGCTCACTTGAACGCTCAATTCGGCGATTAATTCATATTTAAAACATTCTCAAAGGAGAACCCCAAAAATGGGATACTTTGCTAAAACACCTATGTTTTTCTGAAACACAACTTGGCATAAATCTATCAATATGACGCCGATGGATTGCCCATTCGGATATACTCCACCAGTACCACCTGAACTTAAACGAAACCCGGAACCCGGAACCAATTTATAATACAGATAATTATTTTTCCAGCTTAAATATAAATTTCAAAGGGTCCACAAGATAGTTAGAGACCACCAGATAAGGAATAAGTTGGCATCGAAAGTATATTATGATAAAAAGAGTAAAATCATTATTTTTCCCAGGGCGACAAGGTACTTTTGCGAAGGCCTATATTAACAAGTAAATAAGAAGCTAAATACACGGGTCCTCACACCATTATGAGAATTAACGGACCGGTTAACTGCAGGATCCGAATGGAACAGCAGAATAGAAGGGTACATGCGAACAGACTGGTACCATTTTACGACTAAATCATAGTGAACTAGAATGTTTTCTACATACTTAAAGTGTACACTAACACGCAGAACAATAACGCTATCACGCAGAACAAAACATTTTACCTACAGATAACAAGGAAAACAATAGAAAAATACCCGACAAAAACTCAAAAAACACCCAACAATCTATATGTAGTTAGCATTTCTTAAGAACAATAGGCACTAGTCTAAACAAGTAACATGTTTTAGGTCCTCCGATGGAAAACGACAACAACTCGGAGCACAACAGTGCAGCAAGCCTATCGTAAACGAAAATTTTCGACGATAATTGGGAAAACTGGAATCAAGCTGAAAAGGATTTCGAAAAGGAACGATGGAGACAACAAGTGAAGGACTGGTTCTTCCAAAGTCAACCACAAATACCTCTCAAACGAACGACAAGGTGGTAAATGAAGGCGGCTACTGGAGGTTCTTCTTCTTGCAACGAATCCCATACTTAATCGGGACTATTTGGTAAAAATATTTTAAAACTCTCATGTAAAATTTTTATAATGGCAATAAATAATAAGTTGAAAATATGATGAACATTAAAGAAATTACTTGTTTTTAAATGAGGTAGCTCGATAATTCTAACACACATAAACTGTCTGTAAATTATTCAGGGCATAAGGTGGACTAGTATCGGACCATAACTTAAATACGGCAAAATCATGTGTATAACTTGCCTTTTCCGTTTTTATACGGATTTATAAATTGCAGATATGGGAATGAATTCCTGTTGGAATCATGGACAGCGATGACTCGGACAAAACCTTTGCTAAGATAGCGGAGTTAGAGGTATCCGAAAAAACTCGGTTCATATAATTGAACGGCAAACCTCGATTCTACAAAATAATTTTGAGTTAATGTTTAAGCCAATGAACGAAAAACAACCAACAAAATAAAACTATAGCGTCTATAAATCGAACCTCAGTGGAAAGTGAACATGAACGCAATACCTTGGGTTATAGAGTAAATGCACACAGCTACTAACACAGGTAAACGCCCTGTACTTAAACATTCTAAACCAAGTGCAAATGGTAGAAAATGCGTTAATTAAGTATGGAACCTTAATTAATGCCGTCAACCTGGTGGGATTCATCCATTCCTGTTTGATGCTAAAACATTGGGAATCTATATGAATGGCTGGAACAGAAGCAGAATATGGTAGAATCTAAAACAGTGAGGGACATTATAAATAGAGCCGGAAGTTAGAATAGATATAATACACAATAATTTCCTCATTAAGTTACCGATACCCGTCATTCTTTAAAACAGAGCATTGTAAAATTTTATGCATACCTGTATAAAAGTAACAGCAGTATAAAATTTCAAGCCTGTCACATAAATAATATTATACAATAGATAAGACAGATGAACAGAGCGATAGCATGTCCGAAGACGGCTTTAAGCAAAGATGCCAGAACTTGCCGGATCATGAGAAAACGACTTTTGTTTGCCATGACGTGCCATTCGAAACTTTAAAACAAACTACCTGCCTTAATAATTGTACTACAATAAGTAATAACAAAATAAAATGCGAAGAAGAGCGCGAAACAACGAGGTGTCTGCCCTGGTGGATCTTGGGTAGCTTATAAAGCCAATGGTTGGGTATTCATTTTAGTAAAAAAATAAATAGATCATCGAAGTGCGAAAATAATTGGACATACAACACACTATGGCGAACTGGCATTTTGAGTTAAATAAATCATGCATACACGAGATAGGCAAATACCCATGCAAAAACAAGATTGGTGGACATCTACGGCAAAGTGCGGGTAAAAAACCTAATATTACCAGGTACGAATGGTTCTTTAAATCAACCACCACAGCTCTCAGAGGGAAGCAGTAACTATACATGAAACTTCAGAGAATTTAATCCAGAAATACGAAACGGAAGTGGAAAAAATTTTAAGAAAATTGAAAGTGAAATACAATGAAAACCCTGGTACCAGCAAACCAGCTCACAAACACACGATACAATGTTAATAATGCTTCTGGTGGCATTTATGATAGGATTACTGGCAGTTCCACACGAAGAACAAGAACAAAGCAAAACCATTGTAAACATTACAAACAGTTGGAAACACAAAATGGTTAACAGGACTCGGAGAAAATCGAAAGTGGAAAACAAGGACGCCAACAAAACGGAAATGGTAGCAATCGACGCGGTCGTTCAAACAACCCAAACGGAACCAACGCCTGCGAAGAGAACCAAAATGGAATTTACAAAGAACATACGAACGGGCAACGGGAAGCCAAACAATTGAGCGCTACAACTGGTTTAACGAGGGCGTTCTCGACTCGCAGAGCTAAACATAACAACGGGGGAGGAAGGTTAGATTATCAACTTAGCAATTATAACATCTGATACACAAAGTATTGGCTACCTTGTTGCAGGTAAAAAAACACGAAACTAAACAAAACAAAATGGAATATAATTTAAAGTTAAATAGCGCAAAAGACACTTGTATTGCAACTTATATACTATTCTTGTCATTAAATATGAAGATGAAAAGTGCTGCATATTCATTTTGTGAAATTAAAAAATACGTGAGCATTACTTGGCTTTGTTATAAACTAATTTCAGAAAAAAAACAAAAAAAATAAAACAAACTGAAAGGGTCGAAATTAATACGTTTTGAAAATTTTATTATTTTATCTTTACAACCTTCTTTTGAAAATACTGCCCTCATTTCATGTTTTGAATACATTTGTTAAAATTAACAGATATTTTGGGAAGACTGGTTGCATGGTCACAACCGGCTGCGACACTAAAAGGCACAATATGAAAAAAAACTCGAAAGTATAATAAGTAACCATTAGGGGTATATACCGATAAAAGAGAATATATATGTATAAATATAAAAATTACTACACAAAATTATTTAATAACTGCCTATATATATTGCAATAGTATTAAAAGTTTATCTGTTATTAAGATTTTAACTAAATATGTCTTTCTGTAAATTGCACAAAAAAAATTACATTTACTAGAATTAAGGTTTGAATTGAAAAAATGGTAATGTCAATTCAATAGGAAAAAAAAATATATATATATATATATATATATATATATATATATATATATATATATATATATATATATATATATAACGAAACCCGTGTTATAGAAGATGTTTGCGTGGTCAATGGTCTTTTGACCAATCCAAAGATGCCAAAATCTCCGCCAGCTTATACTTCTGCTGCCGGTTATGCGTGTTATGGGCTGCCGCGAAAGTCAACTAATTGGAATTGCAGAATTGCAACACTGCAAACAATGTGGATATTGGGCAATACGGATTGCAAATTAGATGGCTAAGGTCAGTTAAGCGATTAAATGGGCTAATTCCAAAATCGCTTTACTGAAACCAGCGAGACGATTGAGCAACGCTGGTTGTAAGACCGCGAAAGTAGAACAAGAAATTGAGTACAATTAGTTACGCAAAATCAGCGAAATCAAAAGCTAACCCACTTCTTGTGTTGCGAAAGCTCACCTCAGCTAAAATCGACCGACCGCCACCCAACGCCCTAAACCGGAAGACTTAATTTAATAATATAAAAGCGCAGAACAATTTGTAAGAAGCAGAGTTAATTAGTAGCGGAGTTAGTTGGATAGTCGAATAAGTTGTGACTGGCTCGTGGTGAGCCGAAAATAAAGTTTGTTTAGAAAAGTAGATTTTATTATTTTCGGAAGTTGCAATGAGATAACAACGCCTATAATTACTAGCGCTAATTTCACCTAGCCATTCATCATTAAGTGTGACGCTAGCCAAACGGGAATCAGAGGTCTTTTAGCGCACTTCGACGAAAATTGGTAGAAAGACCGATTGCTTTATTTTCCTAGAAGCTAAACAAGGCTCAGCGTAATAACAGTGTTACTGAATTAGAATGCTGCTATAACTGGAATTAAAAAATTTCGAGAGCTTATGTCGAAGGTCACGTCTTTAAAGAAGTAACAGACCATGCGCTTGCAGTGGTTAATGCGTAAAAGACTTAGTTGGACGCTCACCTAGATGGTCCTTAAAATTCGAGATTTTGTCCTAAAATTGAGCATCGTAAAGGCTCAGAGAACGCGGTTCTAGATGCTCTATCAAAGTGAAAACCGAAGATTTGAGTTTACTGGAACTCTTGGGAATCGAACTTGATCTCGACTCTCCAGATTTTGATGATGTGGAGTATAAACAGCTGAACGGGCGTATGGTACGACAGGTTCGTGATTTCATTCGTGAATGTCAAACATGTAAGGAAATCAAACCACCTAACACAATTTTGAGACCAGCTATGGGAGCTTAATCTAGATCAGATCGACCATTTCAAAAACTTTATATTAATCTTTTGGACCTTATCCTCGAGCGAAGTCAGGTGCCGTTAGAGTTTTCATCTATTACTGGACCGTTTCGCGAAATTTATCTTTAAACCAGTGAAAGGCTTCACCACAGCCTTTCATTGATTAAATGAATATGTGTTCAATGTTTTTGGCGTTCCTGGAAAACGTTGTGTCTCTAATGGGGTGCAGTTCCAAAGAAATGAGTTTACGACTTCCTTCGGGGTTCATCAAACCTATACTGCATTTTATTCGCCACAGGCCAATGCTTCGGAACGAGTGAACCGTTCAATTATTTGTGCCATAAGGGCCTATCTAAAGGGATCAACGTTCTTGGCCTGAACACCTGCCTAACTCTCTGCCATACTCTCCTTGGTCAGCAAATGGTCTCCCATGGAGGTTCTTACGCGCTGCTTCGTAAGATGAACCAACTAATTGACGAAGATCAGCTACTACGTTCTGACCATCTTAAAATTATCAGAGAATGAGCGAAGCAGTATGTTGAAAAGGCGTACCAAGGTAACTGCCGCTTTTAACATCCGGAGTGCCACTGTAACTTTCAAGCCTAGACAAGAGGTACTGGTGCGCCATTTTACTCAAAGTGACAGGACGAAAACTGTTGTGCCAAGCTGGCAAAACAATTTTAAAGGCTCGCGTCGTCAGTAACGAGGGTAGCTTTGTACAGGACTGACAGGAAAAGGGGTTGAGTTGGGACTTTCCATGCGAGAGATATTCGACAGTGATCTTAACATCATCATGCGTGCTTAAATAACCTTTACCATCGGTTATTATAATACTGATAAATTATAGCTCCGTTATGCGATCAGAAACGATTTTCTTGTTTCCGGTGGGGTGTCTTGGCAGGACAGCCCTTCAGCTGTCTGGTGGGCCTAAGGCCATGCATAGACACCTGCTTTGTAACGTGCAGTTTCGCGCCGACATAATATGGTGTCTATGGTGAATTTGAAAATTTTTCTTTACTCAACATGGTGTTAATTAACAAATAATTAATTATAAAAATAACTTTACCAAGTCTACTAATGATCAAATTTGTAATTACAAAATACTTACCCAAGCCAAAATTCAAAAACAAAACAACTCTCAGGATCTAATCAAAATACAGAACTGCTTATTTTCTATATTAAATTAGTTTTTAAATTTATGCTTTGAAACTTTGCACAGAAATTTTATTTCGAGATCTATAAAAGTAATTGGTTTTGCTATTTAAAATGCTTTTGATTGTATGTATACATTGCTAAAATTATAAAAAATAAGTAGCATTTGGGGATAACATGCATAATTTACCATTCAATGTCTTATCGTCTTTATTCTTGCAAACGCTGTTTAACAACAATATTAACCACAAAATTAATAAGTTTATGATAGATCCATCAAAAAAATAGTAATAATAATAATAATCTGAAATAAAAGTTAATAGATGAGCGCATGTTGTGTTTAAGACATTTATTTTAGATGTTAATACACAGATATAAATTAATTAAATTTAATATGCATACTGTGATAAATTTATAAATCTTTGTTAAAATTTAATTTTTCTAAAATACAAAAGGAAACAGTAGGTTTTTACATAAACGAAGTTTTTAAATAGGCGTTGAATTTCTAACTGTTGAATTAGTCTATCGTCGCTCGATTCAACTTGTAATTGACTCGTTTCTCTGTATTTGTTGCCCACACTCTTAGGTATACTCATTGTTACTCGCTTTTAAAATTAGAAAGTTATGGAGATCTGATTTACGGTCGAAACGCCTATAAAGCACAAATTAATTTAGGTTAAGAAAAGTTGAACAAATTTAGTAGTAAGATTTAGGTAATTAACCTTCCATATGTACTCATATCTCATTCCACGAATTGTTTTGTTTGAAATCTTAATTTTCTTATAGTTACATAAACTTGTAATAAAAAACAAATACAGTATAAAGTAAGTACTACAAATATCACCACCACCTTTTTTATAATTTAATATTATAGTTTGGAAATAATTTTAAGGCATCGGGGCCACGGTAAGTGAGTCGCGGAGCCACCATTGTTTGACCGTTGGTATGAATGAATGAATGTATGTGTGTGTGTTCGGTATGGTCGGCCTCATGGTCTCTGATGGAGCTGAGGTACTTTGATTTCTCAACGATCCATCAGTGCAGAACCGGGCCACTAGTTCTTAATATTTATCTTGCATTTATTACTTTTATCTTTTCAGCTTTTACTTTTCAGCATACTATCGGGGTTTTCGTTTTCCGTCGGCAAAGATTTCGCGATTCGTCAAATTCAAACTTCTTTTGAGTCAGTGTTGCCGAGCTGTGCGATTTATTTTAGTGTTAGCTGTATTTCTCTGAGTTATAAATTTCACAATTTTTAGGAGCGAAACTTCTTTTTTTGCTCGTATAAGTTAAATTTGAGTTTCTTTGTTTTAAATGAAGTAAAGATAATTTTCTATTCTGTCTCTTTTAATCTTAGCTGGTTTTTGTTTATTTTGTCAATATAACTAAGACTGAGGGCAGAGCTCTGTAACATTTCTCGGTCCGGTGTCTCAAGTTAATTTTCGGTTTTATTTTATGCAGTTTTGTTCGCCATATAGAGATTCGGCTTAACCGGGTTATTTCTACTTTCGACTCCATTTGGGCAAAACAATTAATTCGGTTTTAAAGTAAATTGTAAATTTGTTAATTTTTATGGGGTTTTCGACAAAATCTACTGTCTATGGTAGTGGTTTTGTTTCGATTTTTAAATTTTGTACAATTTTTACCTGCACTGCACGTGTTCTTTGTTAGCGTCTTTTTTGGTATTCTTTGTTCTCCCGTTAGTTCTATTTCCACGTTATTATACTATTTGGATAAAGTTTCACCTTGGCAATGATCCTACGCCAACACTGGGTATTTAGCCGACGACCTCTAGCACGTACAACCGGCTTTGATGATATAACAGCACGATCAGACATCTGTTGTAAGTCTGATGCGGGGTTGTTTCGTTACAATTGCCAGCTTAAGAGTATGTTAGATGAAGGTATGTGCAATCTCTCTTCATTTCAAGCCTGAATAAACCTCAACATAACAATTCAATTTTCTAAAAACAATTGCGGGATCTACCTCAATGTGGACAGGCTGCTAGGTACACAACAACCAAAACAGAGTCTTAAGCATCAACACCTTACAGGTAAAAAAAACAACGACAATATGTACTTAGCAAAACATGTCACACAAAAGGTTACAATAGCAGCAGCCACAGCATCAATACCTTTGCTGGTCTTATCGCTGGTTCCATGTGATTCTGTTGGTATACCTGTAAGCTCTTAGGATTGCCATCAATGGCAATAGTTACCGCTTTGAATGAGTTTTATTCTGATTTCACTTTGGTTTTAGCATCTGAAATACTATAAAGAACATGTCAAACAGCGGTTGTAATCAATATTCTAACATTCTAGCAAAAGCTTTTGTGTTTTGATACTACTGTAAAATGCATTGGAAGCGGCAATAATTTAACACTTTACGCAAACTACCCTGTGTAGATATCTCACATTATGGTAGGAAATTTTTCGTGTATGAGCAAAAAGATTATTCGTCAATTCAGATAGCTGTGTGGAGGACACTACACTTTGTAATTTACCAAATAAAAGTCTGTCTGACGGACAATGCTACTCATCACGAATTTTACTCTTCACAAAAGTTTTCTAGAAAGTCCTAAGATCTTTGACACTCTTTTTATTTCGTACCGCAATAAGAAAGAAAGAAATCTAAAATAAATAATATTTCTCTTTAATCGTATTCCAAAATTAGGATACCATGGTCTTAATTGAAACCTGTCTTAGTGAATTAGTTTGAATACTGACATTTTCCACTCAGACTATCCATTTTACCAATGTGAGCTAAATCCAAAAATCAGTATTTTCGAAAATGGCAGTGAACACTGATTGCAGTTAAAACTGCTTACTGTCTCTTTGAATCCGTTCATCAAGTTAACAATGTACAAACCTAAAAATCCATATCTTGATCTAATGTTTACAAACCATTAAGAATTTCGCAAATTAACGTCTGCTGATTGATTCTCTGATCGAAAAATTTACATAGGATTCATTACATCATATCTCTCTCTCTCTCTCTCTCTTTATTCTTACACGGACTTTGTTAAACTTTCTCATCCTATTAAAAGAAAAACTGAAGCGCAGTTTTAACACAAATGTGTAATCATTTAATGTTACTCAAGAAATTATCAAATTGTAGGTTTTCAATTGGCTTTCGTGTTGGTTTGGATCAGATCTCAACGATCGAGAGCAAAGAGTTTTGTTTCATGATGTTCCTTAAGTCTCAATAGATGTTCATTCTGAAATTCCTCAGGGAGCCATCTTTTGGCCGTTGTTACTGTATATAAATAATTTCGAGTAGGTAGCAAAAGGTTTCATTCGTATGGTCTAAGATGTTTTATTACCTTAAGTTTTAAATCATTGTATCCTGCACTTTTCGTACGAAGTCGAATACTGCCTCGTGGTTTTGTTTCCAAGATATACTATTAACAACTCTAATATCGGATCGTACAGAAACAACTCTTGTTTACGCTCTGTTATGACTTCGTTTTGATAACCATTTACAACTTCTATCTTATAACGATCTTTTAATGCTAATTAATCTATCGACCTTCAAAGGGGTGTAATTTTTATTGTTCTCTTCGTGTCAAAGCTGCTGCAAAACTAAATTTCTTCGTCACCATTACTGCTGAAAATAAGTTAAAATTCAACCCGTGATACAAGGAGCTCGGAACTCCTAATAATCCGCTATAACCAGACAAACTACCTGAACCTTACTACGAATTTAGATTTCAACAAGTACTACAACTATATTAGTTTAACATTGACTGTTAAAGTTTAAAAGATTGTCGATTCAGTTGAAAGCTTTGAGTTAATATGATATTGTTAAAGAAGTTTGTGAATAAATTTAGAAACTGTGGGCTAATGATACCTTAAATTGTAACCCAATTAAGAATAAAATAATATGAAAAAATAATTATAATAGTAAATTTATACATATATATATATATATATATATATATATATATATATATATATATATATATATATATATAAAATATATATATATATATATATATATATATATATATATTATATATATTTATATATATATATGATATATATATAAACATTCATTATATATGTATATATATGCATTATGTTATTATATATATATATATATATATATATATATATATATAAATGTATACATATATATATCAACAAATAAAGCCTTTTCTTGACTAGGCCCCACGTACCAGGTGGCGGTATAAATGGGCATGGGCGCAAGATAAGGAAGGGTCCCCAATATATACATATATACTACTGCCTGCAAAAATATAAGTGTTTTAGTCTAATTAACTTGTTGATCACGTATGTATTGTGATGTCAATGAATGAACACAGCATTTAAATTTATTTATACACTTTGAAATTGGCACTTTAAAAAATATACTACTTTTTTACTACTGAAATACCTAAAGAGTAGTAACATTAAGGAATAGTAACACAATTCAAAGACAACACTTTATTCTTGCAATAAATAACTATGGTACAAAGCAACTATGGTACAAAAATTGTATTATTCTAATTTCCTTATATAAATTTAATAAAATAAAATGCACTAGCATCATTACTGTCTTATGGAAACCAGCTTGAGTACAGCATAATAGACAAAACCGGTTCTGGTAATTATTTAAAAAATTAATTAGTAAGCCAAAGCAGAGACCTCGCCTTGACCTTGCTTCTGCTTGTTGCGTCGCTGCACTATAAGACAGAAATGATATACCAGTGATATTATACGTAAATTGGTCGTATATATTATAAGCATATAAGTGATTTTATATCATTTAGTAAAATTCATAATTGCTTTATATTAAATATGTAAGATTAGTTTTTGTAAAATTATAGTGTAAAACCATGAGATCACCTATGCTTAATATAATATATTATTATTAAATTGCATTAAAGGAACTCTCATTCTTTGTTTTTATTCATAAAACATAGGCTCAGTCTCGCGTTGTACTCCGACGATTGAGTGTCGAAATCCGATACGTCTGACTTGCAGTCTTTCGTTATTCTTATATCTTTAAAACAAAGTGAATTGGTTATATACTGAAAAGAGAAAGAAAAGAATCTAATCAGAAAAGGACAACAAAGTGAAACTTAAAAATAGAAGCTACCTTTTAATTGTTAAAACTAATAATTCGGTAGTCGATAGATATCGTGTATTCATATATCATATGTGTATTCATGTATCCATATTTGCAAATATTTAAATGCAAAAATGAACGACCCACCAGACCTTCAACGTTCAAAAGTTTTCCTCAGTCTCATTACAGTTGCACAAAACTGTTCATTTATTAAACCACTCACCGGGACCTAAATTTTTGACTATAAACAGATGTGACAGCGATGATAGCCGTAGTAAAGTATCGCCATTTTGATGAAAGAACAATTAATGCCATGTGTAGTAGTGAAGTTTTATCGTGCAAAAAATAAGACATGGTTCTTTTCCTCCTGAAAATCAAAAATTTATTAGAAGCCATAAATTTATATAACTTACTGCTTTAAACCAGCAAATCAACGTTAAGTATATGTGAACACAATACCTGAACCACTCCAAAGAAGCTTATAAACACAAATGAATAACGCGATATTCCAGAAGATGAAATTTTAAACGAACTCAAATACAAAACCAAGTTGAAATTAAAATAATTTTAAACTAACAATGGCAACCAATATGAAACCGGTCTTGCAAGTATTATTTTCTCTACGTTAGATCTACCAGAAGATATGTTTACAGGGTATGAAAGATTATTTATTAGGCCATATATCCACTGCCTGCCATATTTTTTAATTGTTGGCGTTTTTGGACATTTCCAAATTCTACACCGATGAAAAACTATGCAGAAACTGTGAGTGTCCCTATCATTTAAATGACAAACGGCTGAAAAATGTGAAAGGGAAACTTCTTGTGTCAATTGCAAAATAAATAAAATACCTTAACAGAGGAGTAATTATAAGTATAATGAACGTAACTAACGAATATTTTTTGTTTCGATAAGAGAAAAATGTAATAAAGAGCACTTGGAAAAATTAAGTTGAGAGCAACTCAAATAAAATTACTAGAAAAAACTTGTATTACGGAAATACCTTTTGTTTAACAAAAGAGATAGAGGTTAAAAAGTTTTAAGGCAAGTTAATGATGAATTAAAACTTGGAGCGGAGAAGAGAAAAATCAATGAAAGGGTTTGTTTAGAATTAAAGCGATGTTTTCTTTTAGGGAGACAGGATTGGCCACACGAATACAATTATGCTGAAATCCCAACATTAAAGCATCACCCACCAATAGATCAAAAGATGCACAGGTTACCGGAGAAACACAGAAATATAATTATAGACAGAAATAGATAGGTTGATAGAACTTGGCATTGTCTAGGAAAGTCAAAATCGGGTTGGAACTGCTGCACTCCTTTGCGTGCCAAAAAGTGTAAATGGCGAAAAATAACATAGATTAGTGGTGGATTGCATAAAACTGAATCAAATAACAGTGGGCAGTATTATATATTCCAGGATATGATATTATTGTGGTCTTACTATCTAATGACATTTTTTTCTTTGTAAACACTTTAAAAAATGAAAAAAAAAAACAATATTTCAATTAACTTATTTTATTGTAATCACTATCTAATGGTTCCTTTTCTCTTTTCTCTATCAGAGTGAAGTCACACCCTCCTTTTTACTTCTTGTCATCGGTATTTTTGGATTAGGTGGAATGGGTGGAATTGGTATGTAGGAATGGTATATTGGCTTTGTGGCTGGTATGGTATATTGGATAGGTAGGTATGGTATAACGGATTTATGGATGGGAAGCACTACCGGTCTGACACACTACACCTGCCCCAAGTCTGAATTATTTCAGACTGATATAATATAAAATATACTGTATAAAGACAATAATTATTTGAATTTGTATAGATAATAAGCTCAAGTTATAAAGACAATGATTATTTTAATTTGTATAGATGATAATTTCAAGTTATAAAGACAATGATTATTTTAATTTGTATAGATAATAATGTTATAAAGACAATGTTATTTTAATTTGTATAGATAATAATTTCAAGTTATAAAGACAATGATTATTTTAATTTGTATAGATGATAATTTCAAGTTATAAAGACAATGATTATTTTAATTTGTATAGATAATAATGTTATAAAGACAATGATTATTTTGTAAAAATAGTGACTTGTTGATTTGAATTAATTGTTGTATCTTTTAGTGAATTTTTGTGGAATATTTTTGTTTTATTAT
>JAHHFQ010000041.1:0-30913 GCA_018831715.1 Matsumurasca onukii | reverse complement strand
TAGTTTTCAAGTGAAACATGGTGTGCATGCACTACAAACATTATTCAACACGTTTCTGGTAAGTTGTCAGTGTGTACCTGACAGTGATACAATGTATCGCAATCGATTGTGTTAACCACACAACACGTGTAGGTGGACATTTCAATACCAGAGCATCACCTGAGTAGTTAATTCATGTTAATTAACCTAACGTAATTATGACTATCGTAAAAAAAGTGCACAGCTAAGTATCAAATTTCAAGGGAGAAAACCAAAATTTCGAGTCGAGCGCTAAGAGAAGCGATAAGGAAGGTGTGTAAACATAATCATACGGATTGATAAAAAAGTCATACAGCACATCATAGTGTAATATTTTCATTTCAATACATAGTTCAATACATACATTTCAAGACATTTCTATACGTTAACTATTCTTGTCTAAACTTTTAAGACATTGTTACACTGATTATTTAAACGGGGGTTCAGCAAAAATAAATAGTAAAATTATTAACAGTGAAAACGTATAAGCGAAAAGGCGTCGTTAAAAATCGTGGTTTGGGGTTTTGTCTAGTAATATTACAATATGCTTCGTGAAATGTGGGTGTAAATTGTAGACAAGTTACAAGGTCCAGGCTATTTCCATAATGGATCTATCGGGCTTCTGAGAATCATTAGGCAAGGTTATACATCTCCATTAGTTATAGTAGTTAGTGGTTGGGTCGCAATGTCAGTAGGATTCAGTTGAAGCTTTGCTACGGAGGTGATTAGTTATTAGGTCTTTTACGGAAGTGTATATAAAACAAAATCAAAGCTAAAACTGTAATTTGTTTTGTTTTTTGTCAGCCAACACTTTTGTTTAATGTTAGTAAACTTAAGTATTTACAGATTTATATTCATTTTAACAAAATTATGACGTAAGTTTCTATACAGTTATCACTTTCATAAATGGCGTAGATAAAGAATCTTACTTTATTCTCAAGTCTATGCCTGATGATTGTAACTAGAAGATGTACGCGTATTTTAATTATAATGACAATACACGTTTATTCGTTTATTGTATTAATTACAAAATTTAAAGGTAGTATATTTACCCTCAAAATAAATTATTGTTTAATCAAAGTTTTAAAACAAAGTTGATGAAACCAACGTCAAAAAAGTAAAGTTTGTCTTATTTGACGATGCCAAAGTCTTCGAAGCCCTCTCTACCGCTTAACCTCCACCTTTACCTAGCGTCACCGTATGGTCACTTTACAAATAAGTAAGTTGTGACTGCGGGCATCGAACCTGTGCAGCACCGAATGATGATCTCTGGAGTCATGCACGATACCAATCCACCACGGATCCGCCGGATGTGTGTTCGATTCCCCGCTCAGAAGTGTTGTTAACTGGACAAAGACAATTTTAGTACCTTGGCAACGCAGCCTTCCATTGGTTGAGTTTTTTTCTGTATCTATATTTCACTTTCCAACTCAAACATTACCAAGCAGTTTTCCAATTAGTGATAAGAATCAACTGGCTTCTAGACTATCGTGTGGTTAACATTTAGATTGGAAACCCTGAACTCAATCTGAGTGTATACTTAGTTATAACGAGATTGTCTCCATTATGCACTAAACAAGATGTTTTTTTCTGCCAACTACTTACTCGTACATTATTCTATTCCATATACTTACACTTTGCGTATTTACTGCAAACAGAAACACTGTTTCGGTTTAGTGCGAGACGAAATATTGAGTTTCAACTCCACAACTCCACTTCCCGCAGGGAAATTAAATAAAGACTTTCCAACATTCCGCCAAGACTAATGTACCGTAACCGTGTCCCTCTACACACTGGCCTTCGTGAGCTATGTGCAACAACATCACAATTAAATTTACAATTGACAGTCTAAATATTGCAATAATTTGTGTACACAGAACTCTCATAAGTCATCTCATAACTCATAGTCTTACATAATTTTGTCAGCTATGACAGTTTTTTTCAGATGACTAAAATTTAATGCGAGATTCTCCCAAAGTTAAATATAATGACAATAAGTACAAAATTTTGTGAAATATTACTACCTGTAAGGTTTACACTTATTACACATATTTCCTATAGTAAAATTTGTTCTAAGGAAAAAAACTAAATGGCTAAATGACTAAATTTCCAAAATTCCTCTAACAAAAACACTTTTACTAAACGGTGTGTGTTTTCAAAATTTTGATAAGTACTATAAAATTATGTTCTGTATAAACTTATAAGATAGTAAATTGATTTGTTCATTGTTGATTTATCATAAGAAGGTAGTTATGCTTTGTAAAGTTGTCATTAAAACTATGATAAACATGTTTAGTTATGACACTTTTAAGATTTACTACTTAACGATATTGTTGAAAATGTGAACGTAGTGGTCCCAATCTTCACTGTTCACAAGGATAACCTTTGTACTTTGCAAACAAGAGGTAACAATAAAAATATATAAAAATACTTTGAGCTCAAACTTTCTCTTTGTGTACGTCAAACTAATTCCATCGAAGGATAAACTTAAATATTTGATATAACATAAGTTTACATAGCAACTTATATTATATCAAATATTTAAGTTCCTCTTTGATGCATTGAACGGATAAAGTGATTTACAAAGTTGTACTTTTGAACACAGTTACAAGAAAGTTAGAACTTCTTTAATCTTCCACCAAAGCAATGTATTTAGGTTGAGCTATGCTTTCTAGCCGAAACATAATAAAAATTGTAGGAAATTCAGTAGGATTTTACATCAATATCAAATTATACTACTAATTTTTTTGTTACAAAACTCTTGTCTTTCCGTAATTTAGCTACGTTTTGGATACAGTTTGAATAAGAGTATTCAAAAATACCTACGTTTTTAACTTTCATTAAATCTGTCAAACTTTCATTTCACGTCAATCTTAATTAAACGTATAAAGGAATAAACAATATGCATGAACATAAAAAAATGTTAAAGTGTGATAGTATTTTAATTTATCCTCCAAACGTCAACAAACCAATTGGCAAAAGTATAAAAATTATCTATATTTTGAAAATTATACAGTTTAAAATACGTTCAGTTAGTCCCAGTTATGGTTTACGTTGGTAATGGAATAGCTCAAAAACGGCTTCACGGATGTAATTCATCTTTTTTTAAGCATCTAATTGTTTATAGACGGTTCTTACGGAATAACATATGAAATTCATTATGGAAAGTTATATATAGAAAACATAAAAATTGACATTTGATGTTTCACATTTTACTATAAATAGGTAAGACAATTGATAAATACTTAAGACCTCGTATGTCGGGTTAGCTAATGATTAATTATGGCTAGTTGTATCAGGGGCGATAAAGTTTCTGTAGAAAGCCTACATTCCAACGTAAGCTGTAAACGGTACTAGAAGTACATTTGTCTTTAACTTCTAAGGAAGCTAGTTTAAACGATAAAACGTAGATGAAGAAATAAACAGGAAATCCTTCACTACCAAGGAGCGTTTCTGTGTCGTTGAAGAACCTCCGACCCTAATTGAAGTTTTCGTAATGGTTGAACTGGAATATGAGGTTGCAATGGATTCTACTGAGACTAGCAGCAAAATCCAGATTATACTACTCATTTCATGTCCTTAAATTTATAAAAGAAGTTAGTTAAAAGGATTTATTTAGAGAAATTCTTTCTAATAATATCAAATCCTCTTTCGTATAATCCTTATATACAGTAAAAGGAAAATGCATTAGCATTTTATTTAACTTGAAACTTAGAACAGAGACTGTTTAGGGCTGTTACAAAAACATTTTTCAACCAACAATTGTTTTTGAACTCGGCAATTTGATCGTTGCTTACGCTCCGTACAGACACTTAGTAGGAATTTGATTTTAGCTTTAGGCTATAACAATGTAATTCCGCCCTGAAAAATATGAAATAATTGTATAGATCCTTAAATATGAACGTATAGGTTTTAACAGGCTGAATACGTAGGTAGTTGTTAAGTACATAATGGATACTTGCAGTAGCTACCTTGATTTAAGCCCTGCCGATGTTTTTAAAGTATTTCTGGCGTCCTGACATATCAAGCTGAATAATGATCGAAGCAAAATTAGTTTTCGTAGTAGACTACGAAAGATAAATTAAGTACAAAAGTCTGGAAGGTTAACTTAATAATTTCATTCAACTATTATTTTAACCTGTTTTCCTGTTATAACGTGTAATGTGACACTTTAAACAGTAACCTAACACAGTTGCTCAGCATGTGTGTTTGTTAGGTTGGTAGAGAGATGTACAGCTCGTGTTGGTGAATTGTTGAGTATCTGCTGGCAGGACGTTCTGTCAAAACAATATTTACAAGGCAAACGGGAAAAG
This sequence comes from Matsumurasca onukii, assembly GCA_018831715.1. NCBI lineage: Eukaryota > Metazoa > Arthropoda > Insecta > Hemiptera > Cicadellidae > Matsumurasca > Matsumurasca onukii. The sequence continues at coordinate 26,582 of JAHHFQ010000041.1, read as the reverse complement.
ATTAACTATGAACTTTTATTCAATAACAAAAGAAAAGTATGTTTTCCTGTTATAACGTGTAATGTGACACTTTATACAGTAACTCAACATGGTTGTTCAACATGTATGTTTTTTGGGTTGGTAGAGAGATGTACGGCTCATGGTGGTGAATTATTGAGTATCTGCTGGCAGCAACGTTGCCTCGGACGTGTTGTCGATACAATATTTACTGGACAAACAGGAGAAGGTTGAATATGACTTTTAAGAATAATAAAAATAGTTTGTTTATTTCTTTTATCTTGTACATTATTATAAAGGCCTTATGTAAATAAATCTGTAACATGTTACCTGTTTTACTTCCGCGGCTGCGAGGAATTTTGAAGACTCCACAATGGTATCTAGTCATTCACATATTCAAAAATTCTCAAAGATTCTTCAATTTAAACCAAATGGATGGTTTGAAACCAGCAGTAATGTCATGTTTGTATAAGATTCTGCCTATTTTGTCTTTTGTCCCTTGAATATATGTAATGTAATATGTTTTCCGACGAACCTCTTCATGAATTAAATCCAACGGTTGCTCGGGTCTTTGACCTGAAGGTATCTGTATGCGGTAAATGATAGGACGCTTTGGTGTCGTCAAATCTTTGCCAACGATTGTACAACGTGTGTTTTGTTAAACGCCTTTACGTATTTACTGGCTACACACCACCTATATACCCAAGTTATGGTGTATGCCAATTAGTTTCTTCAACGATGATTTACAAATTGCATTGTCATAATTTGATCAATAATTTCTAATTTCATATTGGAAAAGAAGAGATTGAGCCACACTATATGTTAATGATAGACATTGTTTAGACTTTTTACAAATTTAATTTTATAAAAGCTACTTTCGCTGGCCAAACATCTTCAGTAAAAGTCTAAGCAATGTTGATAAATGCTTTCTTCATCCAATTATTTATAGAAGAAAAACCACACACTATATGTTTGCCTACATTGGCTACTGCACCCTGATGTAGGTTAATGCTGCGTTATCCAATTTCATCCCTAAATTAATTTAATTCAACTGAAAGCCGGATAGCTTTATCCAATAGTTCATAAGAAGGTACGGGCTTGAACGAAGTTTCAACTCTTAGAGAAAACTAAATGTGCTCAACAATTAATTTGGTTTATTGGATTTATAATACACAAGTTTGCTAAGGTCACAAAAATGTGTATCCTAAGTTTTATTTGATTCGGATCATATGCAGTTTTAAAAAGTAAACCGAATTTTAAAACGCCATACTGAAAGGGCCCTTCTGGTAAAAATTATTTCCTGTTAATGAAATTAGCTAGGATTCACGGTAGTACTTGGGGCTACGTGACGGCTGGTTTTAATTTAGTGCTGATGATGTAGATAAAATCATGTCAAAGCCAAATTGGGTAGTATATAAATTTATTAGTCAAATTTAGTTCATTAAAATTATAGGATCAGATGAAATAGCTAAGGAAAGGCAAATACCAGTTTAAACTTTTCGACCAAGCAAGCTGTGTTCTTTGTATAAGAAACCTTCTCAGTTATTTAACTTGAGAAAACTTTACCAGAGTTCACATTTGTAGGCCTATTTTTGTTTTAATTATCAGTTTAAAGAAAATAACTTTTTTAGGGTAGTTAAAGTAAGATGTATTAGTTTTGTACTTTCCTTATCGTAAGAGAGAAAAAGTCAACCAGCAAACAAAAGCTTTCGGTTCATTTGTTCCATAAAACATTTTACGAAAACTTAGTTTTAGTTGTCTCTCTTGGGAAACGTTTGTGCTTCGCTCAGGCGTAGAATCTTTTCTTCTTCTCTCTCGAAAATAATTTCAAGCTTTAATAAGTTTAACATAATGCTTTTACTAATGTTGTATGTTATATACATAACTCATTGCGTTTTAACTGAATTTCAATGGCAAAAGGCAGTACTCTTTTGTGTAATTTTCACCTCGTTTGGTTTTTAATAGGATTTATTTCAGTTTTGATTGTATTAAAAGGTAACTGTCCATGTCTTTTAAGGGGGTAGATGAAACGTTTCAGTAATCAATTTAGTTAAAAAATCTATAAAATCACTCCTACTGTACAACTGCATAGTTTAGTTCAGATTTGTGCTTTATGCAAAAGTACGTGTTGCAAGCAATCTAGTATCCTATTAAAACGTAAAACGTCAAGAAAAGTGAGAAATCAAATGTTTAATTATGTTCAATTGAGGGGTTAAGTTTTTTCGTTTCTTCTGTTACACACTTGCGTCGTGAAATTATTTTAACTGCATTAATGTCAGTTTTCCAGCTTTTTGAACGTTTTTCTTGCGCAGGCACATGAATCTAGTGTAGAATAAATCAAGCCAAAGGACGTCGTCATCAGTACCTGAATCTTACGTTGGCTGAATCTTGCATTACTTGGCTGATAACTCAAACCATAAATGTCTGAGTTTTTTAGCAACATTTACGTGGTATCTTTTCAACCCTTAAAAACCTGTACAAATTATTATTTACTCAAGATAGGTTAAACCTCGCAACCAAAAGGGATGATAATGTATCTAATATTTTCTTCAGGACTTCGTATTCTTTTGACGTAACTTTAATGAGCTTTTATCCCTCCCTCTCGTGCCAATATAAACACAATATCGTGGTGAGAATTGGCTTCACAGGATGTTTCATTACATATTTTATTTTTAAGGGTTAGTTAAAAATTAGTACTCAAGAAAACTGTTTGTTTTCATTTAAATAAAAAAAATATATACAAATTAACTGTTCTGTACTTTAACGTGGATCCAATAAAGGTCGATTTCACATAGACCAAGACAAGCTCTCGTGACATTTGGTTTTATATACGATATTAATAAGCCCAGGGTCAGCAAACTGTGCCTTTTAAAGTCTTTGGTAACTATCAAATTAGTTCATTTGAACAATAGGATACATGCTTGTCCTATAAATAATAATTAAAAGAGATAGGAACAATAGAAAGCTGTCGGGTATCACGTGTTGTGATGTGTTCGCAGTTTCTACTTGGATTGAGTGATGAGTCTCTCGCCGCGAAACCTATCCGTCTCTGAAGTTCACAACTTGACTCTGAACTTCCGTGATTGCAATAGTCTGCCTGCTGAAACAATGTTAAGCAATATTGCGTGTGGTTTGTAAGTGAACAAAGTTTCAGGAATCTTTGTTTTCTTCGAACATCTGTCAGGATTGTTTCTGTGACTTCCACTGAGTCAAACTTCGCTTTTCTCGATCAAAACGCATATCTGTCACAAGTACGAGTAAAAGCACAGGTACACATTTTGTATTTATTCTGATAATCTCCTTGCTTTCACTACACCATAACTGCGATTACTGAGTTTACATCGTTGAAATTTACATTCAAATTTCCTTGTACGGTAAATTTGCTACTTTGCATTACACTTGTTAGATAGGTTGTACGTACAGTTTTATATTTAATACGTATTTTTATAAAATATGAATTTTTATTTAACCTACCGATCCAACAGAAAATCATTAACAATAGTAATATCATGAGTAATAGCGTTTTCTAAAACATGCTGCTTAGTAACGATTTTAATTTTGTGTATATTTTACATTCTTATGCAGTCTATAAACAAGTTTTGGATACATATTTTAAGATAGGGCAGCAGTGCGTGTCTTAATTATTAATTCCTTTGAAAATTCTACGTGTCAACGTACTTAAAAAGATGTTACAATAATGATAAAAGATAAACCCTATTTTTACCCAAGTAGTTCTAAATCAGCGAAAGATAAAACAAGGGACGCCTCTGACGCAAAATCAGATAACTTCTGTTTGTTTTACGCTTCAACAAAAGAAATTTCATCGTGTTTTGTAAAAACACTGTTTTCTATTTTTAGTTTTTCTTCTTAGTAGTTAGTAGTTCTTTAGTAGTTCTTCTTAGTTCTTTTTAGTTAGTAACCTCTTAGTCATAATCATATCGTTTTATGAAGATTGACGTTATTTAGTTAAGTATTTTAGTTAAGTGAACTTCAATTAATATCATTAAAGTAATTATTAAAAATATTAATGAAATTTACGACAAAAGTGGTATTTACTATTGGTAACTGATAAAAGTTCCTTGTCCAAAGGGATACGAAGGTTGTCGTAGAGATGTTCATGGCTGTTAACAGTCATTGCATAAAATAACTTGCTACAAAAAGTTTCTCTCAGTCAAACATGTGTATACAAATATACAGTTTTAATTTTAAAATATATGTATGCTCAGTTATAAGCACTGTTTGCACTGCATAAGGAGAGTAAAAAACTAGAGGAATAATATGTTTTCCAACAAAAACGCTCATACAATTTAAACTAACGTACAAAATAATTATAATTATATTAAAGCTGTTAAATATTTAACAGGTTACGTACCTTTCAACGTCACAGTTCCTTCAGTAAACCATATGTAAAACAAGTTTCGACTAACAATTAGTCATTATCAACACTTTAAGAACGTTGATGATCCATCTTCATCGATTTTGTCAAAATTAATAAATAACACAATACATAAAACACAAAGATTACTTATAAAACATTGTATTCACTGGCCGGTACCTGTCACTGAACCGATTAGACGTTGTCAAACCTATATAGTTCAGACCAATTTAAGGAGGCTAATCATGAATAAACTGTTAAAGATATATCCATGTCAATATTTAAAAATGTTTACAGTTAAGTTAAAGACAAAACGTATTTTCTAGTAGTATAAAGGACGACTTGGGGCAGTATCCTTAAGCAACTTATGCAAAACCATATGACTGTGTACAATACATCTCCGGAGAGGTACTGGGTTTGTTTCTTTGCGTTAAGTACCTGGGTTGAATACAAAGACTTGAACGCGCGGTACCTTGTAGATATAGTAGGTAACGAAGACTTGTAGCTAACTACCAGTATGTTATGAGTGAGGCAGCAGACAAGTTGTGTGTTCAAAGCTAATATTGAGGCTTTCTGCATTCTATTTCCAGCAAATATCTGTTTCTTATTGGATAAACTGAACATTTTACAGTTAAAAAATGTAACTGTCATTTGTATTTTTAGAAATGCGCGTTGTCCCAAGAAAAAGGGGGAAGTATTATTCAATTGCTTATTGTCCAAAATATATTTATTAGTTGTAAATATTAATTTTATTTATTTTTATGGTTTACATTAGGTCTTGCTATATTATACAGTATATAGAGGTCTACTGGTAATTAATGTACTGAAATTACTAAAATTTAATTATCATGTTGAAGTTAAGTTTTTGTAACGAATCGAAAACTGTAATAATTGGGCGAACAATTTGTCAGTGTTTTACTTGTGGAAGCAATTTTTTACTGTAGCGTCAAGTAAAGTTCCAAGAACCTGCGTTATTCATAGTTTTCATTCAATTTAAATGGAGTGTTGAACATCTGATATTAAGACTATGTTTTAGTCTCAGTCGTGATCATTTATGAACTGATGTTCCCCATAATTAACATGTTTCAAGCTATGTTAACTGTAATAATTATATGACATTTGAGAATCAATTACATATTTAAGGGAAAACGTATCAAGCATCCAACGTCATATTTTGATGTCGATCAATTTTAACCAGTATAGAATTATAATAAATAAACCAACAATTGATGAAAACTACCAATATTACTTTATTTATTTATTTTATAGCCATTGGCACATATAGTGCATAAACTTTACAATAAAAAACATAAATATAAAATTATTCAGGACAAATTTAAATAGTATCAGTTCTTCCAAAAGTGCTTGATGAATATGCTTTGCTGTAATAAGTTTTTGTACTAAAAGGTTTTGAAGTTCGTTTGAATTTCATGATGTTGTTCCTTTCTTGATGTTAAATGGTATCTTGTTGTAAATTTTAAAATGTTGTTATATTTGTTTTTTATAAAGCTTTATTAAATTGTGATATTACTAAATTTTCTGAATTTTAAATTATGTTGATTTTGAAATTTTGAACGGTTTTGAATTTAAATTGGTTTTTTATACAATACGCACATTCAAGGATATATATTGAAAAATGTTAAAAAGCAAAAGCAACTGGGAACTCGTCTTACATGTTTTGGGTGAAATAAACATATTTCAGTTTGCGCACACATCTGTTGTCATTAAACTATAAGAGTAAATTATCTTAAGCATTTGTAAATTCAAATTTTTAATTTATTATTGAATTAAAATTACAGAAAATACTTACTAGATTTAAAGCACAAGTAGAGGAGAGAAACGGCAGATCCAAACTTTAGTGGATCTTCTATATCTCTCCTAATCCTCAACTGATCTTTAACCCAAGTGGTGTTGTTTCCTACAAGTTGTACTGTTACTGACTCTTGTTTTGTTGGGTTTGAAATAACGATTTAACCAATTAAAACATTTTATATCATACGTTTCGATAGTAACTTTATATAGTGTTCCAAAATTACTTACATATATAACCACTGCAATATCATATTTGGTGGTTTTTTAGGAGTGTACACGTTTTCTTCTTATTAATTTAAGTGTTCTTATCACGTCTGTAACTTTGAATAACAGAAAACAAGCAGATCCCAAAATATTTAACTAGTATACATTATCCTATTGTTTGCAAAACTAGTGTGTAGTAGGTCTATTACAGTGAATTGCTTCAAACGTGTTCATAATCCAACAGAAATTAATTCAGCCAATTAACAAAATTATAACTGTTTAGAATATTTTCCATATTTTATTCCTAGTTGAAATGTTGAAAAAGATTTAACCATGGTATTTTCTTAGAACTATTTTAGACGATAAAAGAATCAGCGCACTATGTGACAAGTAGGAACAGTTCGTTAGGTATAGCGTGGCCGGTGACCTTGAGATTTCCTGCTAGCCGCTTATGCCCGTATAGCCCATCTCACTGGCCATGCTAAACCTGACGAACTGTATGTGGCTACAGGACCACTATTCTCAAGGTACAAATGACAAAGACTGTCTCGACACCATATCTACATCAGCCTCTACATATCCACTCCATGTCGTATACGTATGCATAAAGATGAAGTAGTCCATATTGTTTGACTCTGCCTTTCCGTTAGTCTCACAAGTCATATCTATTGTTTTTAAAGGTAGGTTCTTTCTTACCGTAGTTATCCAGTGATTCACTTATCCGTGGACAATTTCAAACACTATGAACTACTTTTTTGCACTTTCATAAAAAACACTAGTCAGACCTGTCTTTATTAAAATTGTATGCACTGAAATGAAAAACTCGCGTTGTGTGACGCAAATAATAGATACACCAATACAACACGAAATTACAAACTCATCGGTATGTATTGTTGTTGAATAAAAGATACTGTGTTGTAGGCTGAAGGTTATACATTCATGTAAAGCCGATACTTCTGCATATAATATATGTCTTTTATGATTCATTACAAATGTTAGTAGGCTAAATTTTAGGAAATATAAGACCAATTTCGCTGCTGTCTCACATCTGTAAGGTATGCGAATTTAAATACAATATTTTGTTAGTCTATATTTGTTTGATATGGTCTGGTCTCTAAAACACTTGTAAAAAGCAAAAATGAGTTTTATTAGTTTATTTATTTGGAATGTGTCAAGTGTGAGTAGTACTCGTAGTTAGGTTGGGTATACGACTTAGTAAACAATTGTATGTGACTGAAATTAAATCAAATTATAAGTGTTTATACAGATTCCATAACATGGTGTGAATACATTTGTCCTATACATTGTTTGTATATTGCCACTCATGTAGTATCAATCATATTATCTAACCTAATCAACCTTATCTTTACTAAACCGTTACGTAGTAGGACTATTTTAGTTCGTGAACGTATACAGTTAAGAGTCAGGTTATGTCATTACGTTTAAGTTTATGTACGTACATGTTTACTTTGCAATAGTATCTAGAAAGCACAACTTAGCTAGAACAAGACATGACATGGCCTTGAGGACTTATTAACTAAGCAGTAACTGTTTGGACATTAATAATTCTCATATTTAACAAAGCAACGTCAACTTGTTTGTTTCTTTGTTGAGTCAAAAGTGTTTCACACAAACATTTTATTCATATCGTATCATTATGGTTTAATCCTTAATTCTACAAGAATAGGTTAGGATTATATAGAATAGGATTTGTATCAGAGAATAAAATATCGTTCTTATCAAATCAGGTTTTCACAGTAAAAGAGAACTTGTGCACTCGGTGTGCAAGCTTCAGAGGAAAAGTAATTAAAACCAAACTGCAGTGTTTTATCAAAACGTTTCGCACAAACTATGTGTATTGCACCTCCTAGCCTTAACCATAAAGCATTGTTCTGCATTGTGATGTAGGTCATGACCTTACTGATCTCGAACCTGTAAATAAGTAATATACATTGCTATTATTTTGCAATAATAGGTGATCTGTCTCGATTCAGCTCCCCTCCTGATACCCAGGGAATACTCGAGAAATAGGATCGCTATATACATAGACAGCAGACATACCACGTGCATGTATAGAAAGTATGCCACTGCACTAGCACAGTCCCCTGGGGAACTCTAAGACATCTGTGCTTGTGACGTGTGAAGGATTCTACAAGATACTTGTCCCTGAGCTACCAAAGTAATCACGGATATAGACTACGTACATATCATACTTCAGCTTCGACATAAATCTCTCCTCTTCACCTGATATTTCAAAAAAACTTGTCGTGGAGGACGTCATAGCGCTATGCGAACAAATTTAGATCAAACCGTTTTGAGTGTGGAATTAAAGGTTTTCTGATAATGATTTAAACATCGCTTCATGAAATAAAGCATTATCTGCTGTGAAAGCCCCGTAGTGGTTTATAGTCGCTGAGAAACGAGATTATACGTATTAATAGTTCTAATTAAATTTTACGTCGTTATATGTCAAGTGTTCTTCAGTGTTACGAGTTTTAAGTGTTCTTCAGACAAAGGCATTGGGGTTTCATTCAAAGTCAAATTTTCAACTTTATCCAGCTAGTTTGTCAGTATAAATAAACAACATGTTTCAAAAGATTTTTAGAACTAATGCAAAAGAAATAAACGAGACATCTGATGTAAATTTGAAACGACGGTTTATCTACTGGCTGAATGCATGTATTTACAGTCCACTAATGTGCTCTCTCATGAGAATGAGCTACATTAGCGTTACATTAGGCCAGGTAAGCATTCACTCTTATCTTGTATATTTATGTGAACATTATACGTAGATGCAGAACTGGTTGTACTACTTTACATTTCAGAAATTTTAATACTGTATATCAATTCTCATCCTTATATCGTATTAGATTCAAAAAATATACTTCATGGGATTATTATTTTCGAAAATTTAGTTATTTGTTATAACCTAAAATCAAAATAAAAAGAGCTACGACATAACTGGTAAAATGGCTTTGCATTTAGTACTTTTTACATGCTTGTAGTAATATTAATTTACCAGACCTCACAGTAATGTGCAACCCTAACTGTGGCAGTAACATTCCTTGGATTCAACCGTTGAATATCCATAGAAACAGAATGAACAAATATTTTCTAAGGAAATAATAATACGTAATATAATTTTAAAGCCATAGGGATGTCAGAGTGTAAAGCAACAAATCAGTGTCAAAAACACCATTTATTAAAAATATACTCGGTATTTATCCTTTTACATCGAACATAATAGAGAAGAAAAAATAAATCCTATCTAACCTTTGTAACAGTCAAGCTTACCCTTGAAACAACCAAAAGTTACGAAGCTGTTTTCTCTAAAGTTCTAATCTGATTTTGCAACACTACAATAGTTTCCTTTCTTCAAAGAAACTTATTTTCTCCTTTGAACTTGGAATCTTCATTCACTTACACAACCCTCTTTACTCAGTTTCAACCATAACTACCAAATATGGCTTCAACACTGCGGATAGTAAGAACCTGACAAATAAAAAGTGTCACTGTTAGATTGTTAAAACTCGTACATATATTCTCAGTTTGATTTAACGCATGTAAGTTTGAAGAGAAATTAACTTTTTTTTAAAAAATCCTACGTATACGAACACTTATACAATGAGGTTTTGTTAAAGAAATTAACGTTTCACCTAAAATTTATAGGTGCCAAAACCATCAAAATGGGATTGAGATAAACCCTCTTTGGCATAAAATGTCACATACGTTCGCACCAGATAAATAGTCCTTACTAACTATTATAATTAATTGGCTAAAATATAAACTATTTTAATAGAAACATAAAGTGCCTACTTGCCTCTAAATTTAAGCCAGTTATTGAGAATTACGTTTTACTCTTACACAATTCTACAAAACATTGTGTTAGTATAATCAAATACTTTTGCAAATATTTTAAAGTTAAACAGGACTGTAGATGAACCAACCGAAATGGTTTGAGCAGGATTTATATGAGAGACCATTTGTTTTATTCAAGAGGATTATCCTAAACAGTGAACTAAAGCTCTTTAATGAATAGCTAATAATCATCGCTGCACATTGTTTTGCTTTTGCCTTTTACATTAACTCAAAATAAGCCTGATTTTCAGGTTATTTATAACTTAAAAGTGATGTTGAAAAGATGTGTTTGTAAGATTGTTCCAACTTCAATAACAAAAGGAAGCTGTTCTGCAGGCAGCAAAACTTATGACAGTTCGATGTGGTAATGTTGTCTCAACTGTCAAAGGTAATAAATAATACGACAGAAACCCAAAACTTGCCTTATTGGCTTTCCATTATTAGGTTTATTTCCAGTAATAGAATGTTAAAGTGTTAATCTGAAATAAGATGTAAAGTCGTAGAATATTCCTCATTTGAAGTCTTTTGTTGACGAGAGGAAACGTTCTAAATATTATTGCGGACACTTTCCAACGTAAGTGACAAAGAAGAAGAAATAAGAAAGTTTGATTAAATAACAGCTGGCTTATACTTTGTATCTACTCATGTTTACTGAAATTAAGACCCATATCACTATTGCATCCTTTCATGTTAGTAATTGGAAGTCTGTAACATTGTGTTAGACACTTCTACAGGTTGGCCATAAATGAAAACCAATGTGTGATTTTTAATGATTAGCGACCGGCATATGCAGTTCAAACATACGAGTTTAATAAAAGGGCCGGAAATATCTCCAACACGCTAAAGAGCAATTCTCTGAAAGGCTGAAATGAGAAGTAAAGTTGAGGCAGGTAAAGTTTCTCGCTCCTTTCCTCTGCCTCTGAGGTGCTTTCTCACTTTGCCTTAAGTTTCTCGCTAATTCACTCAACTCATAATCAACCCTTTTGTTTCATCTACAAAGGAATATTGTTTGTAACTTCAGGCATTGAGATTCCACGAAGCAAAACATAATTTCTACTACCTTAAACCTCCATTGTTAGTGTTGAAACTCTTGCACTTAACAATATAAGTTGATTGTTTTCTGCGAATTCCCAGATATTTCCATTGACTACTGCTTAAAGAACATGTATTTTATAGCAATTATTTTAAAATGCAAATAATTTACTTGATTTACAATCTAGGTAAAGCTACCCACCGTTCTTAATACTAGGCTCTAGATTCATCGAACAAAAGTATCCATTCCATATTATTGTTTTAAAAATAACAGTTATATTTTCAAAATATAAATATTTCCCTCAACTTTAATGCATCATTCCCTACAGTGGATAAACAGGTTTGTATCAGTGCATGTGGCTAACCTCAACATGATTAACATCAATGTTCCACCACATTGTTATACACAACCCAACCACATTAATGCTCCAAACGCTTTGCACTTAGCCTGTTGATAAATTTTAATAGCGGTTAAAAGAATTTAGTACATACCATTTTAGTTCATAACAACATATATCTCATTAAAGTAATCTAAAATAGATAAGAATTTCAATTGGTTGTATATCAGTGAATGGAATCCAGTGTACGTGTTGGAAAATATCACCACGTGATTGAAAATACCTTTCCCGTAGAGCCGTGATTAATCTGATAAAATCTGTGTTAAATATATTTTAACGATAATTCGTTCTCTAGTCTAACAAGCCTGCTTAGTTTCAACTGCCAAAAGTAAACCAAACTGTTTTAAAATGTAGATGTTTGTCTTCAAACCGGGTTTATAGGTACCATTTTTAATTGCAACCTCTTGGGAACCATTCTGACCTTGATTGACAATTATTACACAAAGAATAATAGTTCCCTACAATGTAGTCCAAACATCAAGGACCCCATTGTCTAGCCAGCTCAAGGTAAAACACTAACTTCATCAACTAGATACTGAAAATTGGTATTAAGAGATTAGTGTATTAGTAAAACTGACTTGTTTTCATTGACGTGCTGGTAAGTTTAAACTTATTACATAGTGGGAATCTCAAGTAAAAATTCTGAACCAAAAGAAGCTTTGTGGAAAACATTGTCTACGTTATCTTGTTCGACATGACAGTGACAAAGAACGACGGATGAATCTTATCATGGCTTGTCAATCACTCCCACTCCCTTTCTCCATCACTTTTCTATGTCAAAGGTCGCTGATAGGAGGTCGTTATCGGAAAATTCAAACCTTTGTTCACCATGTCTAAGAAATATTACAATTTCTGTTTAGTTGTCTTTTCTCTTTTTGTTTGATTGAATTGAATGATACATCTTAACTTTCATAGTGTTTTGAGTCATAATTCTAACACCCTAGTTTGTTGAGTTTTATGTATTAAATATTCTTATCAGTTACACGTTTTATTTTCAAATACAATAATGGAACAATATAGCGATCGGCCGCCTGGAAGTAGATCAAATAAAATGTGTTTTAAATATTTAGTTTGAAGGAGTGTTAATGAAAAGCTGCTTCTCACCACGAGATCCTGTTTTTCTAAGCAAGAGATGAAGGAGCTCTTTAAAGCACGTCAATAAGATTAAGAAGCCCTGGAGGAATACAAGATAAATTATCATTCCTTTGTTTACAATTTCTTAGCTGTTTTTGGCGTTAATTACCAGGAATACCTTTTAATATCAGTTATGAGTTTTTCTACAAAAGCTACGTAACTATTTGGTAAAACATAAGTCAAAATTGTGGATACGTTTAAGCAACCATTACAATTTAACGTTTTTGGCCAAATATGATAGCACTATAAAACTTACATTTATCATACCAATTTGTGTATTATAATACAAAATGGAATTCCATTATTAGTTTTGAAACAAAACCACAACTCAAGTTTTATGTAGAGTGTTTCTTGAAAAGTCTCAACATCGATTTATTTTCAAGACGTTGTGTTTATTTAATACTAAAATGGGATGGATACAAAGTTCTATACAAAAGACATGTTTACATAAGGATTAAATTTAACGATCGTAGTCGAAAAAGTACAGTTTGTATCTAGTTAAAAGCAAATTTTTCCAAATTTAAACACTCATTTCACCATCCATAGTTTTAACAACCTTCCTTTAAAATTTAAGACAATATTGATTAGGGTTTTGTTAATACAAACACATGCCTACACACACACAAACACACACACAACTACGGTCAGAGTCAAGAACTGCATTTTTGGATCCTTCCGAGTTCTGAACCTATCCTTTTATTTTTATTTCGTTATAGGAACCCTAGGTTTGGTGCTTTGTCAAAAAGCCTATTTAAAAAAACACCACTGTATACAGAAAAAACATTATTTATGTAAACGACATACGACAGTATTCACTTTAATTTTAATATTAACTTGTATTGCTTCCTACGAGCAAATATTTGTGTTATCTACTCATTAGTTAATCCTGTACCTGCAACACAATTTATAGAAAAGGTATATAAAGACTTCACACTCACATACATGAAATACAAGGAAGGTATCAACATCACATAAATACCCAGTAAACGTGAGTATCTATGTACACTGTATGATTTCCCCTGGGCACAAACCTTGCGAACCGGTTAAATATGTGTTACATTTACCCCCTTCAACCTTACAAACTACGCTAAACTTATTTATGAAATATAGAATAATTTTAAATATCAAAACCAAAATGAAAAACTTTTATTTACGACGAGGCATCTATAGTCAGGTCCGTACAAAAATGACAAAAGTAAGGTTATATTATTATTCTATTATTTTTGTACGGACCTGACGATAAAAGCGTTGCCTTTGAAAGGCCTCGTCGAAATAAAAGATATTAATCTTGGTTTTTGATATTTAAAATTATTCTATATTACTACTTCCAATATTGAGCACCTTCTGCCTTATCTTTGAAAATTTAATTAACTTTCGTATATTTTATATGAATTTGTAAAACCAATTTCGTTATGTCCTACCCTTGAAAAATCAAACCTGACATTATGTTCAATAGTGAAAAATCCAAGGTGACTTATAAACAATTATATATTTTGAGTCCTGTATTCCACTTAAATTGTAACGAAAAACATTTTTGTGTTCGTTCTATATTGTTTACTGTATTAAGCTTTCAAGTTTCCAGCTCGTGAGACAAGAAGCAAGCTTCCGCTTGAGAAAATCAAAAACTCGTCCCAGAGAAAGAACTGGAACCCAGTTTTCCTGATAACATTTTCTAGGCTACTTTAACTGGCTTTTAATGTCTTTCTTCTCCCCTAATGAATTACTGAAGTAGTGACCGCTGCTTAAAAATTACGCTTTGAAAAATGAGTTACGCTTTAAATGTGTTAAAATACAATTTCAATGTTGTATGATTTTAGTTCAACAACTACTTTAAGTTTTAATACTTGAAAATCTGAGCAACAGGTCATATACATTTTAAGCAACTAATCAACAACAGATGGTCAGATATATTTGTTATGGTAGAGCTTTTGAGCATTTATTTGGCAATTCAGTAAGTGTTTAACCCTTCAAAAGTTAAGTTGAGGGTAGTCTTTTAAAAGACCCGGTTTAAAGGAAATAAAATGTAAAGTTTGTCTTGTTTAATGAAGCGAAGTTAGGACTACGAAGTCCTTTCTACCACTGAACTTCGACTGTTTACCTAGCGTTACCACAAAGTAACTTGTTAAAGGTGACAGCGGGGATCGAACCCGTCTCACCACCAAAGTGATGAGTCACCGGAATCGCGCGCAATACCAACCCGCCATGGCTCTGCCTGAAGATGTGTGTTACAAGCTTAGTTAATAATTGTTCCCTCTCATTAAATAGTTACAAAATGTTAATCCTAAGTGTAAGGGCTGAGGTACAAGATGAAAATAAATCGTTATTTTACAATTTTTAGAATGGACTACACTGTTGATAAAGTATGGTCTTTTAGAATTCAAAATCGTTTCCTTTAAAATTTTAATTATTATCTGGAGTTCGGAGAAGTTTGACAGTGGCAAAGTCAAATAACACACGAAGCTCATTCGCCAAGGTACACAGCTTGGTTGAAAGTACCAAACTTTGAGATCCGGTTGTTTACCTACTTTTCATATTAGTTTCATCTTTCACTACTTGCGCAATAGCATATAAACTACAATTAAACTTATTGTGGACCCATTGTTTAACAAATGACACTACAGGGATTATGCTAATACAATTACGTATAGTTTAATTTCAAAACTAAACACTAATATCGGGTGGCTGTCTTAGTTCTATGGATCTGTCAAGGTAGACAAAGTGTATACAGTTCACGGTTTGATCAAAGGCTCTACAATTACAAAGTCATTAGCATTAGGTGTTGCGGAAACAAAATTTACACTTCAACTATGTTAGCTGTGTTTAAAGTTATATTCTCCAGAAAACTACTGAGCATGTTTTGCCTTAAGAAGTGATGTTTCAGATACACAGAACCTGTGTTGTCAGTTTCAGCCAATCAGTGACTGAAGATGACCAATCAGTGACTCCACAGTGGGACCGATATTTCAATATAATTTGTAAGATGTTTTGACGCGATGAAAACTGGAAGAACTGGATTACAGTTGACACCGGTCGCAAAAGCCTTAATATGTAGCCTTTTTAGAGTTAAGTCAATCTTAAGTACCAAACACATAATTTCTCTAAGGAAGTGCAGCCAAAACGTCTATAACTCTTTAAATGTAATGTTTATGTTCATGTTTTTTTTCAAAGAATTAAAAGGTTGAGCACCTTCCAGCATGGTCTAGCTTAGTAGTTGATATGTATTTATATAACATACTTAAACGGTCTTAACAAAATCAGTAGTCAATTGATTATTTGTCGAGAAATATTTAAACCCGTTTCGTTAAATTACCAATATGATTCCATTTTTTTAATGAACAATCAAAACATATCATAGTAAATTGTTTGTATGTTTTGACAAAAAATGAGCTAACACAGTTGAAAAACGAACGTTGTGATTTCAAAGCTTTGAGAGTTCAAAACAGCAAATACAGTTAAACCCCAATCGTTCCATTATTTCATTTAAAAAGCAATCACCAATTGGCTTTGATCTATTGTATCTATGCTTTTATTAAATCTAACCAAATAAAACAATCGTGTAGTTTTGCCATGTCACTGATTACAAACTGACAAAAGCATCATCAATCCTATATATTAGCTTTATATTATTACGCTGGGAAGTAGTGGTTCAACATTTTTAGTTTATTAAACACGAAAACCTGGAAGGCAATCTACAGTTTCGCGCAATGTTGAGTTAAATGGAAGTGTGTGTTGTTATGTCATGTAAGTGTATTCTTTACTTTTGACGTAAATCAATACGAGGTTTCACTACCAAATAAACTGATAAGGATGAAACAGTACTGAAGCGTTGACAACTGTTATCACAGTTTTTGTTTAGAGTGTCAGAACAAATTTCTCATAACATATAATTAATGTAAATAGATAGTAAATCAACGTACTTACTTCATCAGTGTGTATTGGGTTTCAACGACCAGCAGTTGTCAATTAAATCCCCCAGTTACAATAGACCCTCACCTACAATAGTTCATGCACCAGGGTTTCTATTGAAGCACCTGCATATGAAGCGATTGTACAGCTCATATAAGAGAACTGTCATGTCATCAACAAAGAGTGACGTTTCCATATGAATTGATAATCACTGACAGTTTGTATACACGTCAATGGCTGAGTTATCAAACTAACTGAAGGTTGTTTGAGCTAAACGATTTCTAAATTTAGCAGATATTGTGTTTAGTGCAGAGGTATTGTACTTTTGTTGTGCATTTAAACCTTGTGTTGGTATTGTGGTGAATTTTTGTATTTGGCATCTTTCTAAAAAGTACGCAACCTATTTTAAAAGATAAGTAGAACAAAACGTTAAAAATATAAATTATAACTTTACCGTTTACTTGAGTTTTACTTTTCTAATGCTACTAAATTTTCTAATTGCTTAAACCCTCTAATTATAATTAAGTAGATAACTATCTAACTAATAATGGTTTTTCATATATTTTCTAACTGGCAATTGATAAATCAAATCCTTATAAGTATTTTTTTTACACACGATGTTAAAACAAATTAATACTCATTAAGTAGTTTTGCCAATAGTTTGCTTACAAAAAACATCAAATTTCGTTATTTTACAGCAATGCCGATGCGCGTGAGTTACTGTACACGGAAGCGGAAACCAAGATACAGTATAATTATAATAACTTATAACTCGTAACCTAACATCAGTGTCGTTTAGCATATAAATAAGCGTAGGAGTTATTGCAAACCAACAAATTAATTGAAAGTGTGAAACGGTAAATGTACAAAAATTACCGTAAACAAAATCAAACACAAGGAGTTTTTTGAACAAAGATATTTGTGTGAAAAACGCAAAGGTTTAAAATATCTTCCAGTGACTGTATTATTTCCTCTTCTACAAAAGGATACTGTTTAGTATAACAAAACTTTGTCCAAAGAAACAACAAACATACGTTTTCAGAGTAAATTACACAAAAGCACAACATATTTTGGTTCCTCTTTGTAAACATTTACCATTATTTTCATAAGTCTTTAAATATAGCATAAAATGAGACTTAGGTCACATGTCAAAATGTTTTGACTATTCGTTACAATAACAGGACCAGTTATCAATACAGTAACAAATTGTATTGCCTTGTGTAATATACTTAGTTTCAACATGTCTAACTTTCAAATGCAATATGCAAAGCCTTTATGAGCCCGTATACAACAGTTAAGTTCAACTTAAACTTGCAGGTTGCGAAGTTCTTTAGCCACATCATTACCCCAGTTGGAAACTTTAAAGTACAAAACGTGTTACTTGACTCTATCAAACTGTCGTAAACCACTTAGCAGAATTAACTTTGAGCAATTTATCTCAGATCATAAAGGAAAAATTCTGCAAGTTGTTAAATTATGAAGGTATAGTCTAAGTTGGAAAATTTCGGTTTCGTTGCTTGACTTCTGTTGAGATGGGAGCTAAGTCAGTTCTAAACTAAGCTTAACGTAATAACCACTTCCAAGAAGTCATCGAAGTAACAATGTTAACAGCTTTAGACTTGTGTTACACGGCTTTCAGAAGTTGTACAAAATGAAAGTGAATTTGTAACTTGACTGAACAATGGTACGGTTGCACGTTGTTGCCAACTCCTAGAGTGTACCGAGAAAAAGTAATGATGGCAGAAGGGTTGTAATTTGTGTAAGGAGAGGATATTTAGAAGAAAACCATTATTGACATACAATTATTGAGACTGTACAATGTGGATGTAAAAATATGAGAAAAAGAATGTAAGGGAACCAAGCAAGGAAGTAGGGCTGTAAAGTCACAAAATATTATACCTCCTGTCCAGCCAACCAGCTTGCATTCTAACGCTTTTCCCGAGGGGAAAATAAAATCTCTTTAACAGTGACTTATAAAAAGATACGTCCGAGAAATAGTTGGTCACGTTGTGAGCTCGGATATGGTCAGTGCGGGCTGCTGGGTTTTATTCTAGGGCTCACGTCATCCAAAGAATTGAAATATTTAAATAATTTATTGGTGTGTGAATCAGCTTTCAACTCAGCCGACTAATTATTGAGTAATTTGCATCATCGTCCTCCAAGTAAATATGAAAAGAAGTTTTAATTTTATTTGTCGGACAAAAGAAATTAATCAGACAAACATGATAGTTTAATAAAATATGCTACAAGGCTACACTTATACGACCAACTAAAAACAACATACCTCAAAGGCCTGACAAAAAACTACTGAAATAATCTAGCGAAGTAAAATAAATATAAAGCTCTACTCACCGTCTTCTGGAGTACTTAGGTTGATCTTGAAAGTCACTTAGCCTGTAGGTTGTTGTGAGACCATAGTTCGGCAATGTCGTCGGGCTGCAGGTGAAATCTGTCCTGTAGCAGCAATGCTGATCTAGCTTTACGTTTGGGGTTTCTGAGAAGCGAGGGTGTGTCGACGAAAGCTAATCTCTTCTGCTGGCCCGTTTTTATAACACTGCTAACTCAAAATAAGTCCGGCTTAAAACGTATGAAAAATATTTGCCTAACAACGGTGAATATAGAAACGTTTCTTAGCAACGTCCTCTAACCAAACACAAGATATTAAAGTACCTCGAAGTGTAAAGCGTTTAAAATCTTAACTTCAAAACGAATGACGAAATAGTCAGCGAAAACTCACGGATTCAACGCACAACTATTCACTTCGACGGTCACTTGGGTAAGTTAGCTGTTTCAAGTTTTTAGTTTTAGCTATTCTCCAGAGATCTTGACTTTTCCAAAGATAGGTTCTGTTGAGAGCAGACTCATGCTTTTGAGCCATGGGTTAGATCACCTGCTGTGACAGCTTTGCTTGATACGATGAGATGGTTTCATTCAAAGCGTGTTCAAGAAGATTGGCTTGGTTTTGATGTGCATACTGAACAGGTTCTTTGAAGTACTAATAACAACTGCTTGACACTATTAACTAGTATTAACTACTGACAACTATTAGCTATACGATGGTGTAAATATTTTAGTATATTATAAACAAACACTCCAACAATAGTTAGATGTATTTTGTAAGATCTTCCGTGAACAAGATAAACCCACAGACCTCAAGCAAACCACAAAATACGTTGATGTTTTTTTTAGTATATTTATAATCAAAAATATTGTGTAAAGGATGACGAAGCTTATGCTGCAGGGTTGTAATCAGACACTCTCTTTCTTATCTTTCAAATTATTATCCTGCTTGACAGTTGTATTATCAAGGAATAATCTTAAAAGCAATCAACAGCATGGCTTGTTATTTAGACCAATGAAGAACAAGGAAAACTTGTTGATAAATTACAAGAAAACTGTTTGGAATCTAGTAAACAGCGTCAGTTGTGTTATTAACCTTCTTACCAATGAGAGTGAATACTGTTTCCCTGTAGATGACAGGTAATGGACAGATAGAGATGCATGGTGTGTACGTATATTACACAGCTGTGTGTTGGGCGGATATCATGGAGAGAAATCACTCTCATCTACCAACAAATGAAAACTTGTTTCACTGTCGGAGGTTGTATTTCGTACATTTGTTTAGACTGCAGAATGTTTCTTTTTTTTTATTTTTCACTCTGGCACAAATGTAATCAAAATGAAACAAAAACAGGAACCTAGAAAGTTTGCTTTGTTCGTAGATCTAAATAAAACACTTGTTTTAACCTTCTAGTTTCACTTTGATCTTTAAAGTAAGTCATAAAGAATGAGTTAATCGACCCATGGGTAAATGGTAAATATGTAGTAAAAGAGTCCATGTAAAGTTTGATAGTTTTGATTTATACACTTAATAAATATGACAATCTAATTAGCAGTTTTGAACCAAAGGAATAATTGTATCGAAGTTTTCCGTTAGTTTTACAACTGATTTTGATTAAACTCCCACTTTTTTATGTATCATTTTGTTTCTTTTTTCTTGCTATGTCATTGAATAATTAAATCAGAAAGGAAATTGCCTTTGAACCACATTAATTGCACTTTACAGAAGGACTACTTTAAGAGATTATCTGAAGAGAGTTAATTAAGTGTTGGATTCAGCTCAGAGTGTTTCTTGTGTTTGAGGTCCGTTTCCGGTCTGAATCTACACAAGACAAGTCTTGCCTCGAGGATTCAATTAACTGCTCCAGCATTGAAAACTTAGGACCAATTCTTCACGCTACAATACTTTACACAAGTCTGGGTTACTATTACTTTTAAATGACTTAAAATTCTGAGAAATATTTGGTATTCTGAAGAAATCTTCTAACCTTACCATGCTGTGCTGAATATTTACTGTTATTTATTAATCTAATAAACAACTACTGTCTCTGCCAGGCGTTTCAAAAGTACTGTATCTAAAGAAAATAAAACAAAACATTTATAGACCTCTTTTAAAAACTCAACTAACCTACTAGTATTCAAACGACTAGCTCATTATTTTAGAGACTACATTCAAAAGAGAAACTTAAGGTGTTGTAGAAAACAAGTAGAGAGATCAACAATGCATTGTAAACCGCCTGCCACGAGTAAGGACCTATTATTGTGGATCAACAATTTTAATTGGCAATCGCTGAACATTGAAACAACAACCAATAATACGCAGAGTTTTGTATAGGAAACTGTGCTCTGAAAACATATCATTGTTAGCATTGTTATGATAATATTTTCTAGTGAATAGTCTACTTTTTAAAACCAAATAAACGGCTGTATAACTCAATTTGATTAAAAATTACATTTTTCTTGAGATGAAAACGGTTTCAACCAAAGATAACATGTTATTGTTCTCCAGTACATTGCCTTTATAAGAATTCAGTTCAAACTAAAACCATGCAACTTTACGTAATGTTAATTTCAATATATAATTTAAAGTAGTTATTAACATAATTATAGTTAATCTTTACGAGATTTAAAAAACACTAAACCAGGGGATGTAATCAGAAAATAATAAACGGATTAAAAGAATCAATGCAGTAGTAAGTTGTACTTCATGAGTGACTTAAGTTCTACAGAGTGTTTATTATACACAAACAAGTAGAAAACAAAAGTAAAGCCGCAAGGTATAATGTTCACACTAAATATGCAAGATAAGTAAATGCTGACATTAACTAATGCACTGTTGATGAAGTCAGGTAGAGCAACCTCTCATGAGAGATGGCATTTTAGTCTACAACAAAGTATACTCTGTTATATTGATACCATATCTGCTTAGAGCCTAGAACTGGAATTAAATGTCGGAAACTTGATCTTTAAAGGTTACTCTTTAAGTGAAATGGTGTTATTTAAACGTATGACTAAAATTAAGTCGCATACAATATAAAAACGTAAGTCATGAATATCAACAGCAGAATCTCTGAGCCGCCAATCAGACTCAGTTGTTATCAAGTTCAAGCAAGGATTGTATAAGCTGAGTGATCAGGAAAACTATGAACTGTTGTTTCTCCGTCACCAAATCCAATGCCAGCTGACGTCAACGTTTCCTTTTGTATATTTTTTTAGCATACTTGTTTAAAACTTACAACATAGATTAGCTTTTTTCTTTAACGGGATTCCTTCTAATTTCTATTATTACTATTATCAACAGTAAATTTTTGCCTTGCGATGATGACTTTTTTTGCGACATAGTTGCTTACACCCTGCTTTAGTATTGTTGTCTTTTGTTGTAAAATAAAAACCTGCTTATTTTGTTGTGTATAGTAAGTGGCTTCCTAGAACCCACTGTTTAGGCATTTTGAGCCTATTGCATTAGTTTTCGAGTTTTTACATGAATCAAATTAAAATGTAGATCAATGATATCTTTAAGTTCGAAAATGTGAAGTACTGCTAATTAATTTCTGGATTTAGTACTAGCCCAAGATGGCATTGAATTAAGTAAACTTTTAACATGAAACTTTGAAACTGTAAAATAATTCCTCTAAAATAACACTAAAGATACATATAGACTTCGTAAAGATCGCCCATCATCAGTCTTAGTTGATGTAAAGTCGATACATAAATTTATCCATTTATAACAGAACTCTTTGTTAAGTAGGTTCTATGTAAGTTAACTTGAGATACACTAAGGAATAACTCTATTCAAGGGACAATATTTAACTAGTTCGAGAGTTGTAGATGTCGTGGTTACGGAACAAGATGTTAACACCACAACACAATTGCTAGACTAGACCACTACAATGAGCTTACTCACTGAACTTACTTGAGTTCTGTGTGACTATCCTATGTTTGCTGTTAAGGATGGTGAACTAACTTCATAATTAAACCTTCTTTAATTGTTCAACATAATTGAGTATTATACCTTATGTTATGTTTTATAGTACCAATTCAAAACAAATCCAAAGACAGTTAAAGTAAACATTGTAGAAAATTAACTTGTTTTAGACATCTGTTGTTTGTTATGAATGATTGTAATGTGTTGCAATAATGCTTTAATTATAAAAGTTTTCACTAAAATGTTTAAGAAGTGTTTTCTTTTTTACTACCACGTTAAATCATAAAAACTAATTGGAAAATTGTTTAAGATCCAATATTTGGCGACCGTGACAGGATTTGTATTATTATTTTTAGTTTTCAGCTTGAATAATTATACAAACACATTTAGTGGCCTAGGCCTAGATTCTTTCAAGTAAGTAAACAACAAGATGGAAGAAATTAACCAATTGAAAGCTAAAAGAACGCAGGTAAGAAGACATTTTACCAAATGTACTAAGGAATTGGAAACTCTACTAGCTGAAAAAGATAAGGAGGTGGAAGAAATAACGGTGAGCTATGACAAAATTAAAGATAAAGCTGACAGACTTTTTAGCCTTGACAAAGACATTGAACAAATGTTATTTAGTAATGAAGCTGTAGAAGAAGATGACCTAAATGCTGAATTTGATTCTGTAGAAAATTACAGGGAGACATGGTGTGGGGTCAAATCAAAGTATGATCAATTGCTAAAAAGTTTGCAAAATGAGGTTAGCTCCGCAGGGGAAAATGTCAATTTGTCTGCTCTCGGCCTACCTAATAAGAAATGTTTTCAGCTTCCCAAGCTAGAACTCGTCCAATTTGATGGGAATGTCAAGAACTGGATCGGATTTTGGGGTCAATTCAAAAAGGTGCACAACGATGATGATATTGACCCAGCGGACAAGTTCCAGTACCTAGTTCAGTCGATGAAGCCAGGCTCTTCAGCACGTGAGTTGGTGGAGAGCTTCCCACCTTCAGGTGAGAACTACACTAAAGCTATAGACCAGCTAAAAGCTAGGTTTGCTCGAGATGAATTTCTCATTGAAGTGTATGTAAGAGAATTGCTCAATTTAGTATTACAACAAGCTACGAACAAGTCTAATGCTAAAAGTATGACGCTTTGCAAACTATATGATAGCCTTGAAACTCAGCTTAGGGCTCTTGAAACACTTGGTGTTACGTCAGATAAATATGCTGCTATGCTCTACCCCTTAGTCGAATCCTCTTTACCTGAGGAAACCTTGAAAGTATGGGAAAGGTGTAGGGTAAATAGTAAGTCTGTAGATCAGGCGACTAATGTTGCAAAATCTAGTAACTACTTAGAAGAGCTGCTTAATTTTTTGAAGTTAGAGGTCGAAAGCGAAGAAAGATTAGCGCTTGCTAAGCTAAGTTTTACACAAGGGAGGGATGAAAGTAAACCAAAATATGACAGATCAAAACATCAATCCTTTGTGCAATGGTCTAAAAACCGTGAGTCAAATACCCCTTCAACTGCAGCAACTCTTCTCGAGACAAAAACACAAAAGGATGGAATAGGCCTAGGTAACCTAAACTGCTTATTCTGTAAGAAAACTGGCCATTGCTTACACGATTGCTTAGGGTTTCAAAAGATGTCTCTAGATGATAGAACATCTTTTGTTACAAAAAATGGTGCATGCTTTGCGTGTTTAAAGAGGGGACACGTAACAAAACAATGCAAAAATTTGTTAGTTGTGTTTTTTGTCAGAAAAAACACTATGCGGTTCTTTGTAAGGATTTGGATGAACTTAAAAAATCTAAAAATAATGAAGTGTCTTACTCTGAGTCAAAACTTAGTACTGGAAAAAATGATCAGAAGTCGGAAGTACTCGCTGCTCACGGCTCTGAGACACTACTTCAGACACTAATGGTTCAAGTTCATGACAATACAGGTAAAAGCTATCTAGCTAGAGCACTGCTTGACACAGGCTCCCAAAGATCTTATGTTACAAAAGATTGTGTTAAAAAACTGGGTCTTCATGAAATGGGAAAGGAAGAAATTAATCACAGTTTGTTTGGGGGAGTTAACGTCCGAAGCAGCCACAAAACTTACCTAATTACATTGAAAAATGTTAACAATGAGTTCAAATACACCATACCTGTTCATGACCATGATGTCATATGCAATTATGTACCAAGGCTTAATGACATTACCTGTTTGTCTGTTTTGAAAGAGAAAAATATTAGACTAACTGATTTTGGAGAACACGTTCCAGATGTAAAAATTTTGCTAGGTTCGGATGTCCTTGGAGATTTGTTCACAGGAAAGCTTGAGAAATTGGACAATGGACTGACAGCGATGGAGACTCATCTGGGCTGGACTCTCATGGGAAAGGTGTATGATCACACAGCAAAATGCAACTCGTTAGTGAGTTTGTTTTGTCAAGGAAAAGTAGAAATTTCAGACTTGTGGAACTTAGAATCCATTGGTATCAAGGATCCAACAGAGATGAAATCAAGGGC
The DNA here is from genome assembly GCA_018831715.1 of Matsumurasca onukii. NCBI lineage: Eukaryota > Metazoa > Arthropoda > Insecta > Hemiptera > Cicadellidae > Matsumurasca > Matsumurasca onukii. The sequence goes on along the minus strand of JAHHFQ010000041.1, from coordinate 1,100 downwards.
CCACATGGAAGCAGAAGCTGTAAAACATTTCAGCAAAAGTGTTAAAGTCAATGAAGAAAATAGGTACGAAGTGGAGCTTCCTTGGATTGAAGGTCATCCAAAACTGCTAAACAATCGAGAAGTAGCAGTAAAAAGACTTTTCTCGACAACAAGAAAACTACAAAGTCTAAATAAGTTTGACGAATACAACAAGGTATTTGATGAATGGCTTGGAGATGGAATAATAGAGGCGGTTCCTGAAACGTTAGGTATGCCTAATACAGATGACCATTATTTACCCCATCATGCAGTAATAAAGGAAGGTAGTTCTACAACAAAGATCCGACCGGTGTTTGACGCCTCGGCCAAAGACAAAAGAGGCAATTCACTGAACTCGTGTTTGGAAAAAGGTCCAAATTTGATAGAAATGATCCCTTCTCTCGTTTTGAAATTTAGGTCACAAGAGATAGGAGTGGTTGGGGACATTAAAAAGGCTTTTCTCCAAATATCACTTTGTTCCAAAGACCGAGACTACCTCAAATTTCTTTGGTGGTCAGATTACAACTCAAGAAAAATAATCACTTACAGACACTGTCGTGTAGTGTTTGGCGTTTCATCTAGTCCATTTTTGTTGAGCGCAACCATAAATCACCACTTGGGAAATTCTAATCAAGAGTTTAAAGAAATCGCTGAAACTCTAAAACACTCTTTTTATGTTGACAATTGCATAACAAGTGTTAGTTCTGTTGACAATTTGAAACGTTTCATTCAAAATTCTTCTGATTTAATGAAAAAGGGACAGTTTGAATTGAGAGAATGGGCAAGTAGTCATGGTTCTGAAGATGAAGAACTTAAAGGCATTCTGTTAACAAATAGAGTTATTTCTGTATTAGGAATGTTGTGGAACACTGCAGATGATGAGTTGTACTGTGATATAAGTTCTATTACAGTTCCATTGGGAAAATTAACTAAAAGAAATTTACTTTCAGTGACACAAAGATTGTTTGATGTTGTTGGATTTACAAGTCCAGTATCTCTGATACCAAAACTTCTTTTACAAGAAGTTTGGCTGAAAAAACTTACCTGGGATGATGATTTACCAACAGAAATTTCTGAAAATT
>JAHHFQ010000040.1:0-31313 GCA_018831715.1 Matsumurasca onukii | reverse complement strand
AAGATGCAGTCTTTGAAACATCGTAGGAATGTCTCATCCTGACTTCTTTTACCGTTACTACAACGGCCGCTGTTCTTCTGAGTTGAGCGAATGTATCCCTCCAAAAGCACATTCGAAAACCCGCCTGGCTTATTCTCTCATGAACACAGTCTTCAACTGCTTCACTTCGAACCGAAAAATTTAAAAATTCATTCTTCAACCGCACAGCCAGGATGAGGAACAGCCTAACTGGCTTTGATTTTCCGGGTAACTACAACCTGCAACTTTTAAGACACGTGAAAGTAAACATCTTGTTTCTTATCCACATAAAGTAATAACAAATAGTAGCGCCGTGCTTTGGCATTATAAGGGTAATAACAATCCTTTTGGGCGTCTGCTAACCATAAAAAAAAAACAATGGAGCACATGTCTTAAGATTGAAAAAATTGCCTGAAGCGTGTTTGCTCTGGTATATTGTTCTCTTTCAAAATGAAAAAACATGCGTTTAGATTGGAAAATCATATAGAGCATTGTAACCTTGTTTTGTTGAAGCAAAAGCATATATAGCGTAGTTGCCTTGTATTGTTCAAGCGAAAAACATGAACTTTAACTAGTTGTACGTATCGCGGCTATGTTCTCTTAAACAATGGAGGACATGACCTTAGATTTGATAATTAAATGGAGCGTTATAACCTTGTGTTGTTCAAGCGAAAAGACTATTAGCGTTGTCGGCATGCGTTGTTCAAGCGAAAAACATGACTATAACCAGCTGTAGGTATCGACAGCTATAGTTCTAACAATGGACAACAAATCTTAATTTAGGAAAATTATCTGAAGCGTGCTTGTGTTGACGAAAACCATTAAAGGTAACAAATTGTAGATATCGACAGCTATTCTTCTCTTTAACAATGAGGGACAAATCTTAAGTGTGGAATTATCTGAAGCGCTCGCTGTGTCATTGAAGCAAGAACATGGAATTGTTCTTTCTAGTAATGGAGGACAAGTCTTACCAAGTCTTGTGCTTGCTCTGTGTCGTTGAAGTAAAACATAAAATTTTAAAAATTTAGGTATCGAAATATATTGTATTCTTTAACAATGGAGGACTGGAGTTTAGATTGGAAAATTATATTGAGCCTTGTAACCTTGTGTTGTTGAAGCGAAAGCATATGGCGTTGTTGCCTTGTGTTCTTGGCGCGAAAAATATGAACTGCTAGCTGTAAATATCAAGAACTACGGTTCTCCATAACAATGGCGGACAAATCTTAATTTGGAAAATTATCTAAAGCGTGCTTGCTGTATTGTTGAAGCGAAAAACCTTGTGTTGTTGAAGCGAAAGCATATATGTGTTGCTTTGTGTTCTTGGCGCGAAAAACATGAACTTTAACCAGCTGTAGGTATCAACAACTATGGTTCTCCATAACGGAGGACAAATCTTAATTTGAAAATTATCTGAAGCGTGCTTGCTGTGTTGTTGAAGTGAAAAATATTAAATTTAACAAATTAGATATCGACCGCTATTGTTCTCTTCAACAATGGAGGACAAGTCTCAAGTGCTTTGTGTTGTTGAAGTAAAACATAATATTTTAAGAATTTAGATATCGAACAGTTGTGCACTCTTTAACAATGGAGGACATGAGTTTATATTGGAAAATTATATAGAGCGTTGTAACCTTGTTTTGTTGAAGCAAATAGCATATATAGCGTAATTGCCTTGTGTTGTTCAAGCGAAAACATGAACTTTAACCAGTTGTAGGTATCGCGACTATTGTTCTCTTAGACAATGGAGGACAAATCTTAACTATAGAAAATCATCTGAAGCGTGCGTGCTATGTTGTTTAGGAAAAAACATGAATTTTAACAAGTTGTAGGTATCGACAGATATTATTATCTTAAACAATGGAGGACAAGTCTTAAGATTGAAATCGTCTAAAACGCGTTTGTCGCGTTGTTGTAGCGAAAAAATAAAAAAAAATAACAAATTGTACAGCAATTCTTCTCTTTATCAATGGCGAACAAGTCTTACAGGTCTTACGTGCTTGTTCTGTGCTGTTGAAGTAAAGCACATAGAATATAAAAACTTTGAGCATCAAATTATTGTTCTCTGTAACAAAGAACGAAGTGTTTTAGATTGAAAATTATATAGAGCGTTGTCAACTTGTGTTTTTGAAGCGAAAAGCAAATGTAGCACAGTTGCCTTGTGTTGTTCAAGCAAAACATGAAATTTAACTAGTTGTAGGTATCAACAGTTATTGTTCTCTTTAAAAGGAGGACAAGTCTTAAGATTGGAAAATTGTCTAAAACGTGCTTTCTCTGTAATGTCAAAGTAAACATAAAATTTAAAAAAATTGGTATTAACAGGTAACTCCACCACTGTATTGTCTAAAAATTGGTATCGAACATTATCGTTCTTTTAACAATGGAAGATATGACTAAGTTTGGAAAATTATATAAAGGGTTGTAAACTTGTGTTGTTGAAGCGAAAAACATAAAAGCGTTGTTGCTTTGTTTTGTTCAAGCGAAAAACACGAGCTTTAACAAGTTGTGAGTATCGACAGCTATTTTTCTCTTAATGAGTAATAAAGGACAAGTCTTAAGATCAGAAAATTGTGTGAAGCAGGCTTGCTCTGTGTTGTTGAAAAAAAATGTAGGTAGTGTAGCAATACGGAAATTTTGGATTGCAATACTGAATAATTGGTGAAGGGCAAACACCTTTGCGCTGCCATCTGATCGCTAGACGCTATATGACGCCGCTTCAACTGAGTACTATTTACCTTTGTTTGAGTGAGCAGTTCAATGCTCCCAACTGCATATATAATTTTGGTAATCCCAAACCAAACTAATTCTCACTGAACGTAATATGAGCTTCTGCATTGTTGCGTAGTGCGAAGTGTGAAGTACGGAATCTGCTGTTTCAGAAAATTCGGTTGGCTTCTATACTTTCCTTTGCCACAATGTAAAGACTAAATTTCATAAACTGTAAGGGTGATTTGCTGTATCAGCATTTTACCTTAAAAATAATGCATATCAAATAATATAAAAGCTTAGTTGACTCAATAAATTTATCATTCTATTCTACAGTGTCAATCAATTTATTTTAATTTCATCTTTGGCTTAAAGTGTCCCCTTACCCGTGGTAAGGCCTTTAAGTTCATCACTTACTGCTGTATTTGGTGTTGCACCAGTACAGCCATCACCTAATGGGATAAGAGCCCTTGTTGTTTCACCTAAGCATTATCGGTCACCAATCGAAAGGATAAAGAATCCTTCCGTTAACAGTAGGTTTCGAAAAGTATGTTCTCTTTAATTATGGACGACATGTATTAAGATTGGAAAATTATATAGAGCATTGTTACCTTGTGTTTTGGAAGTGAAAAGCAAAGCCAAGTCAATGATATATCACACTTTGCCTAAACGTCTTAGAGAATAGTTTTGTTTAATGAAAATCCTTTTGAGGTTATGTTTCAAGTACTTGCTAACGTTTTCTGGGTAAAAACTTAAACGTGACAGGAAAAGATAGCTGTAGGACTAAAAGAAACAACAACTGAAGATATATTAAACACTTGCGCTTACTCTTCAAATTAATCACAAATTAAACCAATGTACTTCTTCCTCACTGTTTCGATAAGACGATACACTTCTTTTGCTTTTCGAAGAAAGCAAAAGGTTTAATGTATCTTCAGTTGTTGTTTTCACATCACTCTACCAAGAGGTAAATATTCTTCTTTGAAAATGTTTAACACAGTGATATACACATTCAAAAACAATGTTAAGAAATCTCTTTTGCCCATAAGAAGCCCGAGATATTGTTCAAACGTTCATCCCGAACGTTTATAATTCCTAAATTTGTTCCGAAATCAGGCAATTTTAATAGCTAAGTTTCGTAAACAACTCGTATCCTCTGTCATTAAGCAAAGAAGTTTTGTATGCTTCAAAACCTACCTTCAAAAGAAAAATAAATGTATCGTCTTATGGAAAAGTGAGAAAGAAGACGCATTGGGTCAATTGTGTTTAATTTGTAGAGTAAAAGCAAATGACTTAATACATCTTCAATTGTTGTGTTCATATCACTCTACCAAGAGGTAAATATTCTTCTTTGAAAATGGTTATAAGCAACATCAAGTTTCGTCGTTTAAAATTCTACCTGCCACAAAGTATTACGCAACTAAAGTTTTTTTTAAGGGCTTTTTTATTTGTTAAGGTAAAATTAATTAAAATTTATCAATCTTTGGAGAAAAAAAAAAGTGTAATTCTCATCTCAGGTCCATTTTCAATGATACATAACACTCTGCATTAAAATTTTTCCGAACCCCAAACGAAAATAAAGCGATAGCTGTGGATTGTACACAACATCAAGACGTGTCGCTCAACGCGTTCCACTTGTCTTAAAGTTTTTCAACTAAAGTTTGCTTTAAAAAGGGGCTTTTTTTGTGAAAAAATTAACTTGAAATTTTCTCAAATTTCTCTCTATCGTACAAATCTTTGAAGTAATATAGTGTAATTCTCTTCTTAAGGCACTTTTAATGATATATCGCACTTTGCATAAAATCTCTAAGGAAAAGTTTTGATGAATGAAAATCGATTTTGAGGTTAAATTTAAATATTTGTAACCTTTTTGAAAAAAACTTCTACATAACAAATATAGTTGTTGAACTACACGCAACATCAATACGCTACGTTTGACGTATTCATCATGTCGCAAAACTTTTCTGAGTAGAAAACTTGAATGTGACGGAAAGCGATAGTTTTAGAATTATAAGCAACATCAAATCGCGTCGTTGGACGTATTCAAGCTGTTGCAAAACTCTTTCTGAGTTAAAACTTTGGATGTGATTACAAGCGATAGCTGTAGGATTATAAGCAACATCAAGACTCCTCATTTGACGTTTTCTACCGCTGGCAAAGTATTTCACAAATAAAGTTTTCTTTAAAACAGACTGTTTTTTGTGTCAAGGTAAAATTAATTTTAAATTTTTTAAAACTTTTACAGTACAAAACTTTGAATACAGACAGTGTTTTCTGGTCTGAAGGCCATTTTAATGATGTATCACAGTTTGGATAAAGTTTTAAATAAAAGTTTTGATAAATGAAAATCGATTTTGAGGTTATGTTATTTTTTATTTTTCTGAATAAAATACTTGAACGTGATAGAAAGCGATAGCATAAGATTATAACCAACGACAGACGCGTCGTTTGACTTACCAGTCGCAAAGTATTTCACAACAAATTTTTTTTTTTAAAAGGAGCTTTTTTTGTGTTAAGGTAAAATGAATTTGAAAATTTCTCAAAACATTTCATCATGCAAATCTTTGAAGATAAACAGCGATATTCTTCTTTTAATGCGCTTTTCAATGATTAGTCACACTTCGCATAAAAGCTTCTATGAATGAAAATCCATTTTGAAGTTATGTTCCAAGTATATGTTAACTTTGTTTGGTAAGAAACTTGAAAGTGACAAACAAGGAAAGCTCTACAACAATAAAACGCGTCGTTTGATTTATTTCACTGTCTCAAAGTTATTTACCTTAAAATTTTCTTTAAAAGGAGCTTTTTTGTGTTAACGTAAAATTAATTTAAATAGTTTTTAAAAACTCTCCATCGTAAAAATCTTTGAAAACTGACACTGTTATTCTCCTCCTCATGGCCATTCTCAATGATAAGTCACACTTTGCATAAAAGTTATAAAGATAAGTTTTGATAAATGCAAATCGATTTTGAGGTTATTCAAATACTTGTTATCTTTTCTAAATAAAAATTTAAACGTAACAGAAAGCGAAAGCTTTAGAAGATGACGTACTTCACGTCGAAAGTGTTTCACAACTAAAGTTTTCTTTAAAAGGAAGCTTTTATTTGTTAAGGTGTTTATTTGAAATTTTCAAAAAACTTTCAAACGTATGTTGAAGAAGATTCGTGCGACGAGAAGGTTTTGAGAAATTAAAGCTCCATTTTAAAAAAAAACTTTGTTGTGAAATACTTTGCGACAAGTGGAATACATCGAACGACGCGTCTTGTCGTTGTTTATAATCTATACCTATCACTTTCTGTCACGTTCAAGTTGTTTATTCAGAAAGATAACAGAACAAATTGATTTTCTCATCAAACTTTTATTTAAAGTTTTATGCAAAAGTGTAACATATCATTGAAAATACCCCTGAGAGAAGCATTACACTATTTGTTCGATAGAAAGTTTTAAAAAAAAGGTTTTACCCAACACAAAAGTTCTCTTTTTGGCGAAGCTGTTGTGAAAAACTTTGAGACCAGTAATGAAACGACATTACGCCTTGATGTGGTTTATAATCAACAGCTATCGTTTTATTGAACGTTCAAGTTTTTTTGAAAAACTTAAATATTTGGAACACAACCGCAAAATCGATTTCATTACTCAAAATGTTCTTAAAACTGTTATGCAGACTGTGGCGGTTCTGCAACATATATTGGCAGCATACATATCATGCTTTTGAAATATGAAAAATAAGAATGACAGATAATTTCATGAAGAGACAGATTATTTTTGGTCTCTATCTATTCGTTTTCGACATTTTTAACTATCAACACGTGCGCTTAATAGTTTTCATGTAATCTTTCAATAAATAATATAAATAGTATATAAGTTAAATGTAATAAATAATATAAAAATATCAAAGTGGCCATTTGAATTTAGAAGAATACCACAAATGGTGACCGGACGTGATCACGGGCGATTAAATCTTACCAGTAATATCAAGCAACGCAATAACCTATATAATATACAGCCGGAGATCAAGAAATTGCAGTTGCAAAGTACCACCAATATTTTGTCATAGCTCAACAAAAGTGGCAGCAACACACGGTTTCGATCTTATGAAATGAAACAGGCACAAAAGTAGTGTTTAAATCTCAGGGTGCTGTTGTCAAACATTCACGCTCAAGATCGTCAACCGTTACAACAACTTACACACATCAGCAACCACAGTTTCATTTTTCGTTAAGGATTTTCGCGCAAGAGCAGCAAACACCACTAGATGCTGCGTGGAAATATTTTGTTAATGGTTGCATTTTAAACTATGCATAAACTGCACATCAACGATCGCGGGGTAACGTTTTATTTTCGATTAATTGTGGCAAAACAAAGCACCACAAGTACCGACCAGTGTTTGAGCTATCAGCAAATGCAATTGATTTCCAAGTATTTTGTTTCCTTTTCGTTTTAAATATTAACGGCATACGACTGACTTATACTAAATACACAAAATAAGAAGAAAAAATATGTATAAATTACGTTAATACCATTCGATTTCAGTTTTCAAAACACTGTGCAAACTGAAACATATACATTCATATAAAATAATACACACAATTTTATGTATATAGCAACAAACATTTAGTATACTATTGTATTTATATTTTGTTTTTATCTTAATACAATACACAGTAAGTACACACACACACACATATATATATATATATATATATATATATATATATATATAAGATATATAAGGTTTGAAAAACAGGGAAACATGACGGACGATAAAACAAAAGCGGCAGGCGAAAACGGCGCACACATCACATCTCAACAGCTGCAATCAGTGCAACGAATTGAACGAGTGGCATTGAAACCACTTCCATTCTGAAACACAACCCAAAACTGTGGTTTTCAAACATGGAGCGCAGTTCATCACCAGTGGCATAACTGCCGATGAAACAAATTTTATTACATCGTAGCGGCACTGAACGAGGAAATATTAAAATAGTCAGTGATATTGTTACAGACCCTTCTAATGAGGACAAATACCACTCAATCAAAGAGGCCATTATAAAAATCTAACAGAATCAGAAAATAAACGGTTACAACAACTACTTCAGGGATGGAACTAGGAGATCAAAAACCATCTCAACTGCTTCGCAACAAGTGCGGGCAAATAACGACTTACAGTTTGAAGACAATGTGATAAAAAGTCTGTATTCAAAGATTACCACAACAAGCACAGGCGGTATTAGCAGCAAGTACCGGAAAACTCGACGAACTGGCCCTCATCGCTGATAAAGTTACAGAAACATTTCAAAACGGAAACGTATACGGAGTGGTTAGCGGACAGACATCCAACAACTCAAACTATGGTAAAAGTAATAACACTAACGATACATTGAGCTCAAAATTGAACGAAATTAGCAAGCGACTCAGTCGATTAGAGAAAAAACAAGTTCAAGCAGAAACAGATCGTCTACGCCTAGGACAAAGTCGCCCGGGTAGGTAATCACAAATATTGCTGGTTTCACTTTCGTTTCGGAAAGGACGCAAAGAAATGCGCCGGAAACAATTGCCAGTTTGATATCGAAAAGGAAAACTAAAACCCATCACAGTTAGTGGCATGTGATGAGATGTCAAGCAGCCGTTTATTCATTCACGATCCAGCTACGAATACAAAATATTTAGTGGACAGGGGCAGACGTATCTGTCATGCCACCAAGGTCCAAACAAACAAAAACAAACCCCTCGGAAATAAAATTGTATGCGGCTAATTCAACTCCAATAACTACGTACGGAAAAGATTGTAACGCTCAACCTGGGTTTACGGCGTGGTTATAGATGGCAATTCATTGTGGCTGACGTAGCACTTCCAATAATCGGCGCGGATTTTGCAGCGATTCGGGTTACTGGTGGATCTTAAGAAAAACGATTGATTGACCCTGAAACCTCAATCGAATCAAGGGCTAAAATATACAATGGAGCATCGTGCACTATAGCAACGATGGCCGAAAGAAATATTTGCAGTGAGGTATTGCAAACTACGTAAGTATAAGAGCATCAGTTATGAACGCTCAGCAACGCAGCCAGTTCAGCACAACGTTACTCGTCATAACTCACTACCATGAGACCACCAGTATTTCCAGGGTTAGGCAGCTTTCAACAGACAGGTTGCTGGCGGCAAAAGAGAACTCAAATACATCAAATAACGCCGCTTAACAAATATATGGAGGGAGCAAAAAAAAAAAGACAAAACAATCATAGAATAGGACAACAGAAAAGCAAACATTCATTCTCATAAAAGCGAAAGAAATGCTTATCAACGCCTGTAAAACAGATTCATCCATCTGCCAACGCAGAAATATCAATAATGGTGGACGCATCCGATACGACCATCGGGCTGTGGCACAGCAAAAGAACGACCAGTCGAGCCACTGGTTTTTTCAATTAAGCTCACCGAAACGCAAAGAAATATAAGCGCATATGATCGAGAACTGCTAGCGGCATACCCGGCAATCAAGCACTTTCGATTTTAATTAGAGGGTAGACAATTTAAGCTTTACACGGATCATAAAACGAGAAGGCCTCACCCCGTCAACTACGTCATCTGGATTACATCAGCCAGTTCACAACCGATATTCAACATATTTCAGGCATCGAAAACTCTGTATCTGATGCGCTTTTGCGCATAGAAGAAATCAAGATTACACCGATCATCGATTTTCTGAAATGGCATCGGCTCAAGTAGGTGACGGGGAACTACAACATTTATCGGACAATGCAACTAATCAAGTTCAAGGAAATCAGCATTCTGGGTACAGACTTTAATATCAAATGCAAGACTTCAACGGGAACTTCACGCCCATACCAAAATCATTTAGATCAGCAGTTTTAAAAGCATTCATGCACATCCAGGCATCAGAGCAACGGTAAAAGCAACACGAAAAAAATACTTCTGGACGGATATGAATAAAGAAATATCAGCCATGGCTCGTGCGTGCATGGCATGCCAAAGAAACAAAATATCAAGACACACAAAACCACCAAACGGTTTTTCCACCAGTAACAAGGCGTTTCGATGAAATCCACATAGATATAATTGGACCTCTACCAGAATCTGAGGGACAAAATACTGTTTAACAATCGTTGATCGTTTCACTCGTTGGGCTGAAGCACTTCCTATGCCAGATATATACGCAAGCACCGTAGCAACAAACTTGTACAGGGATGGATTTGCCGTTTTGGAGTTCCTTCAGCAATTGTGTCTGACCAGGGAAGACAATTCGAATCTCAACTGTACAAAGAGATGTCAAACTTTTGGGACTTAAACCAAAACGTACAAACGCCTACAATCCACAGGCAAACGGTTTCATTGAAAGATGACATCGCACCTTGAAAGCTGCTATCAAATGTCAGCAAGATCAAATTTGGACAAGATCTCTTCCAACAGTGTTACTTGGTCTTAGAAACACAATCAAGGAAGACGGTGGCACTATAGCAGCTGAAATGGTCTGTGGCACAAATATGCGTTTACCGGGAGATTTTATCACTCCTTCAACTGATGCATCGCTGCAGAATGATTTTATAATCCAACTAGAAGATATGGCTCGTTTGGCACCAACAAATGCAAAACATCATATCAAGGAAAAATTGTTCATATACCTTCAACAATGTACACACGTATGGGTCAGAAACGATACGATAAAAAACACCTTTCAGGCACCAACGAGGGACCCTATAAAGTATTGGACAAAACGAGCAATACTATACTCCAAATGGGTGCAAAAAAAGTAATATAAATATTTGACGCCTTAAACCATGTTTCACAGAGGTGGAGATGACAACCAACGACATTTTACCTCTTCCGGATAACCAACCAAATAAAGAAAGAGAAAAGCAAAAGGGTTACCATCTCCAACCAACCACCACAAATTCACATTATACCATCAACTAGAACACAATGGGAGACAAGTTAGGCAACCTAAACGCTACAATTAACTCGTTCGCGTCGTTCACTGGAGGGGAGTGATTTGGCGGTTCTGCAACATATATTGGCAGCATACATATCATGCTTTTGAAATATGAAAAATAAGAATGACAGATAATGTCATGAAGACAGATTATTTTTTGTCTCTCTGTATCTATTCGTTTTCGACATTTTTAACTATCAACACGTGCGCTGAAATAGTTTTCATGTAATCTTTCAATAAACAATATAAATAATATATAAGTTAAATGTAATAAATAATATAAAAATATCAAAGTGGGCATTTTGAATTTAAATATAAAAGATTTGAATTATATATCATTTAAAATGGACTTGAGAAGAGAATTACACTGTTTTTCTCCCAAGATTTGATCGATTTAAAGTTTTGATAAATTTTAATTAATTTTACCTTAACAAAATAAAAGCTCCCTTTTGAAAAAAAAAAAAGAACTTTAGTTACATAATACTTTGCGACAGGCAGAATATTTCAAACGACGAAACTTTGATGTTGCTTATAAACATTTTTCAAAGAAGAATATTAACATCTTGGTAGAGTAATGGGAAAACAACCACTGAAGATATATTAAGTCACGTGCTTTTACTCTACAACTTAAACACTAAATTGAACCAATGTGTCTGTTTCTCACTCTTTCGTTAAGACAATACACTCTCTCTTTCTCTTTTCAAATGCTCGAGACGAACATTATGAACAAAATCTCAGGCTTCTTGGCCCAAAGAGATTTCTTAACATTTCTTTTGAATGTGTATATCAATGTGTTAAACATTTTTCAAACAAGAGTATTTACCTTGTAGTGATGTGAAAACCACAACTGAAGATGTATTAAGTCACTTGTTTTTTCTCTCTTTAATGTGTAGAGTAAACGCAAGAGACTTAATATATCTTCAGTTATTCTATAACCTACGCTATCTTTTTTTCTGTCACGTTCAATTTTTTCCTCATAAAAGTTAACAAGTACTTGAAATATAACCTCAAAACGAATTTTCATTAGTCAAAACTTTTCTCTAAATATTTTATGCAAAGTGTGATACATCATTGAATAGGCATCTATAGACAATTACACGGTTTGTTTCAAAGGTTTTCACGATGGAAAGTTTTTGAGAAAACTCAAATTAATTTTACCTTTAAAAAAAAAAGCCCAATTTTTAAAGAAAACTTTAGTCGTGAAACACCAACATGTTGGTAGCCGGGAAATTGAAAGCACGGCTCTGTATATTTACCTTAATTTCAGAGCAAGCATGTTTTTAAAATTATCTTTGTGTTTTTTTCATACAACTCCAAACTGGGAATTCATAGTTAAATTTATGCTTCCAAAAATCAAGAATAAGTTCTTGTATTTTTTTTTTTTTTTATCATCGATATTTCTATAAATATTCCTTTCGAGTTTTAACCTTTATACAAGCGCAAATTTCACGTTTAACAAAATACTAAATTATTTAACGAATTTAAAAATTTGAAAATAGCTGCTGCATAAAATGTGTGTGTGCTAAATTCAACTTTTGTTATAAGCAATTAAATTATTTGAAAATTCTTTGCATAAGAGATATCTCGTTGGTAACTTGCTTCATAACCATTCAATCATCGATTACTTAATCTAGTGCTCAAAGGCAATTGAAAAGTTACTCAATTCTTATACAGTTACCAGCGTTTAGTGTAACATCGTTTAGTAAAACTGCTGGTAACTAATCAATGTGTTAATTTTGTATTATTTTTTTTATTCAACAGAAAAAGAAATTTAATGTTGAACTACAAAACTAATTATATTTTATGCGATCAAACAGAAAAAAAATTATTCTATGCTTTTAATATGAACCATCCATTATTGTTTAATGTTCTGCAGAGTCTAACGTTTCGTACTTAAGTAAGGCTTCAGTTGTAGAGCTTTATGTTCTTTGAGTGCTTCTTTAAAATAGCTTTGGTCTTTCATAGCTTTCGTTGGCATCTTCCTAATTTCAGAATCTACAGTTTCAATTGTATTTGGTGCAAGTGGTTCTACATTTGATGAGCTTTTTGAGCCTTCAATTGTTCTCAGACCCACTCTTTCAGACATGCCCCAATCTTTCACCATATGCGTGGCAATCGAAGTAGCTTGTTTTAAGTCACTACTCACCGGATGTTATTTTATCGATTCGAAAATAATCTTCGGCTGCTCTCGACCTCCCATCATTGTATCCATCATGGCTAATAGTTGAGCTTTGTAATGTGATAACGTTCTTTTGAGGTATGTAGGTCGTATGCCCAAGTGAAGGACCTCTGGGCATAATGGTAACCCATGTAATGGGTGAGATTCCTAAAAAAATTATAATTTCAACGAGCTAACAATGGTTTATACTTTGGTGAAATAAGCTACAATGGCATGTCCTCCTTCGTGATATGCAGTTATTAAATTGACTTCTTCGTCTGGCAGTACCGTGTTTACGTTCTCCCATCATCAAACCTTGTCTCTATGGATTCTAAGTGTTTCATGGTAACAGTTTCAGCTTCATCAATTGCAGCCCTGTTAAAAAAAAAAAGATAATAATTTTGAATCTCTTTAGTACATCGATCTAAAAATATAAAAATTTGAGGTATAAATATATAAATGCATGTTTAAGCATGTAAACATATATATATAAATTAAAGATATAGTATATATATATATATATATATATATATATATATATATATATATATATATATATATATATATATATATATATATATATATGAAGACATATTAATGCTATATATACATGTATATATAGATATAAATACATATAGATACATTATATAAATATACTATGTATGTTATATATATTATATATAATTATTACTCATATGAAATCCCAATAGGAGCACCCTCATGAAGCACTATTAACATAGTCTCGGCACGTTAGCCCTTCTTTGTGTCTATACATACTTTATATTAAGAACCAATATTTCTGCTGCATAAACATTCAGGTTTAATAACTGTGTTGTAGTGCCTAAGTTTTGCATGTCTAGAAATTGATTTTTATTATAAATGTCCTGAATTGCATTAGCACCCTTTCGAGTCCAATTCCTGAATAGCTTCTCCAAGGTATCTAAATAAGATGAAATCAGTCAATTTTACTGTACGTTGTGTTCAAGTATTTTCTAGCAGATTTCGGTTTGTCATGAATTGCTTCTTTTCAAATGTAATCTGTAGTCCTACCCCAGCCTTTTAAGATTTCGATTTGCCTTTCGCAGTTGCAGTGTGTATGCGCCAAAATTGCAAGGTCAGCAAAAGCCAAAAAGTCAACTCCTAACGCTAGTTCTCCTAATTTGATAGTATCATCTACATTATTTTCTATTTTCTCTTTCCGCCGTTCTTGAATTACATTTTCCAACACTGAATTAAATAACAGTGGGGACACACCATCCCCCTGTCTAACTCCCGTTTTAATTTTAATGAATCTGAAACCCTCCCATAAATTTAATTTTTTATTTTGTGATTTGTCAGTGTTTCTTTTTTAATACCAAAGTTTTCAAGTCAAACCCTATTCTATGAAGATTGAAAAGGGATTAGCGATCAATAGTCTTTAGCTTTTCAAAATCAACGGTCATGTATACAACGCCTTTGTTATTTATTTTTGATGTTTTAAGATTAAATTAAAGTTTAGTATTTGTTCCGTGCAAGATCTCAGGCCGAGAAAACGGCTTGATATTCACCAATATTATGCTCTGTAACTGTTGTTGAGCCTGATCAAAGAGGCACTGAAAGAGAGAATTTTGTGCGCAACTGAAAGTAAACAGATTCCACGATAATTGTTAACACCTATTCTGTCACCTTTCTTATGTAATGAACTAATGAGAGCGTTCCTCCATTCATCTAGAACTTTTTCCGTTCCCCAAATATTTCCTATAAGTTGTAGTTTCTCAAATCTTAAGATAGGAAATTGCCTGAAGCGTTCTATTGTAGCAAAAACGTGAAATTTAACAAATTGCAGTTGTCGAAAATTTTTGTTCCCTTTAACAATGGAGGACAAGTCTTAAGATAGAAAATTGTCCGAAGCGTGCTTGCTCTGTGTTGTTGAATTGAAGAACATAAAATTTCAAAAAAAATTTAGGTATCGAAAATTATTGTTCTCTTTAACAATGGATGACATGACTTTAGATTGAAAAAATTATGTGTTAAGCGTTGTAACCTTGTACTGTTAAAGCGAAAACCATATGAAAAAATTTGTTTAAGATTCACAAGGTAAGCCTTTGCTTTTGTTAAACAAAAAATAGGAAATTTAACAAATTATATGTATCGACAGCTATTCTGATGATGATACAGATGATACAGCGATTTTAAGCTCAATAAAATTCTTACGAGGCAACAAGGATCCTACAAGAGCATATAGACCTTATACAAATTTGGCTGAACAAATGGAAAATTAAAGTCAATGAAACAAAGTGTGTTCATGTCACATTTTCACTTCGAAAAGAGACTGCCCACAAGTAAAACTCAATAGTAAACATTACTCAGCAAAGTGAAGTCAAATATCTTGGCATCCACTTAGATCGCAGACTCACACACATGGAAGAAAACATATAGACAATAAAGGTTAAACAAATTAAGTTGAAAACGAGACAGCTCTATTGTTAAACAGATGTTCTAAACTAAACCTAGAATACACAAAGTGTTAATTTATAAAGTAATAATGCCAATCTGGACGTACGGGAATTGAGCTGTACGCCACTGCATCTGCACTCCCAACATTAAGAAACTTCAAGCAAGACAATCCGCAATCTAAGGATGATTACAGGTGCCCCTGGTGGTAAATACATAAAGAATTTAAACCTCCACACAAATATAAAGTTGTGTAGTCTGTGTTGTTCAGCGAAAACATGAACTTAACTAGTTGGAGGTATGGACAGCTATTGTTCTCTTGAACAGACAATAAAAAACTTAAGTTTGGAAAATTATCTGAAGGCGTGCTTGCTGTGTTGTTGAAGCAAAACATGAAATTTAACAAATTGTAGATATCGACAATAACGTTTTCTTTAACAATGGAGACAAGTCTGCGCAATCTACGTGCTTGATCTGTGCTGTTGAAGGGAAACACATAAAGTTTTAAAAACTTTAGTTCTAGAAAATTATTGTACTCTTTAACAATGAAGGACATGAGTTTAGATTGGAAAACTATATATAGCGTTGTAACCTTGTGTTGTTGAAACGAAAAGCAAATGTACCGCTGTTGCCTTGTGTTGTTCGCGAAAGCCATGAACTTTAATGAGTTTTAGGTAACATTGTGCTATTGTCCTCTTTATCAATGGAGGACAAGTCTTAAGATGAAAAAAATTGTTTGAAGTGCGTGATTGATTTGTGTTGTCGAAGTGAAATACATAAAATTTGAAAAATTCAAGTTTCGAACATTATTGTACTTTTAACAAATGAGGACTTGAGTTTAGATTGGAAAATTATATAAAGCATTGTAACCTTGTGTTGTGGAAGCGAAAACCAAATTAAGGTATGTTGCCCTTGTGTTTTCAAGCGAAAACATGAACTTTAATCAGTTGTAACGTATCAACAGCTATTGTTTCTCTTAACAATGGAATACAAATTTAAAATTGGAAAATTATCTGAAGCGTTTTTGCTCTGTGTTATTGAAGTAAAACATAAAATTTCAAAAAATTTAGGTATCGAAAATTATTGTTCTTTGTAACAATGGAAGAGATGAGTTTAGATTAGGAAATTGAAACTGAATAACAATAAAAATTTAAAAAATTTTAGGTATCGAAAATCATTGTTCTCTTTAGCAATGGACATGACTTTATTGAAAATTATATAGCGTTGTTCCCTTGTGTTGTTAAAGCAAAGCATATATAGCGTTGTTGTCTCTGTGTTGTTCAAGAGAAAATCATGAACTTCGACATGTTGTAGGTATCGACAGCTGGCTGTCTTCTAACAATGGAGGTCCAGTTTTAAGATTGTGAAATTGTCTGAAGCGATGCTTACTCTGTGATGTTGAAGCGAAAATTGGAAATGAAACAAATTTTAGGTATCGACAGTTTGTTCTTAAAAAATAATAGAAGGTTGTTGACAACGTCAACATGTAAGCCGTACTCGAATTGTAAGTTTACTGTCCTGCGTTGATTTGAAACTCCAAAAGTTGTCAATGTAATTTGCTTGTGACGATAGCTGAGCGTATCAAACAACTAGTACTTTTATGCAAAAGATGAGACCCGTGAGCTAGTCTCATGCATTTTAGTCTTTAACTCAGCGCTGGGTAGTGAACTCACAATGATGTTCGATTCTCTGGAATTTGTTCTTGTAAACTTTCTATAAATAAAGTTGAGTTTTAAAAGTGAACTCAGATCATTTGGTTGTGTTCTGACCACACAGCTATATTGTTTGCGTTTTAACATTTGTCCCTCGAGCTAAAAATAAAAAATCAGTGACTTAAAAAATCAGTAACATGGAGGAACTGGATGAAATTATCAGCCAAAACCCACACTGGCTGAGGAGATTCAACGGTTAGGACGAATCACACTAAAGATTCAACGACGATTTTCTACAGAATACTTCCGATAAGCGATAGTAGGAGTTTTGGTCGGATTTTCAAAGTAATCATAAACGTATAACAGAACTTCAGCACCTGAATCCGAAACACACGAGTATTTCCCAAAGAATTTTTTTAAAAATAGAAAAGCGATGTGCTGAGTTTAAGCAAACATTAACAACCAAAAATGGGAATTTGAACTTTAAATCCTTCACCACAAATGCAAATGAAACAAACTCCAAATCAAACAACTGAGGTTGAAAATTCGTCGGCGGTGGAGATAGTCAGCTAAATTTGTCGCCTAGTACAAATGGGGTGCGATTTTAGGCAACTGGAAGATCTTAAAACCATTTAATGCGTACTGATAATGTTAACTTAAACGGAAGTGAAGTTTTATTACAATTTAAGGCAGAACAGTTAAAAGAACTGGGGCAGTATAAGCAAACTAGATGAAGAAATCGCGACCTCACTAGAAATCTCTAATTATATTTTTTATATGGTTTAGCAGGCCAAAGGGATTGTTACTACACTTATAATGCCAAAGCACGGCGCCACTATGTTTTATTGGTTTTCATAGGATAAGTTAAGATATTTATTTACACGAGTCAAAGTGATTATAAATCACAATAGAGACATTCTCTGAACGGAGACCACCTAGGGTTCCAAAAGTTAATTCGCCCGCAATCAGCTTGTCGTTATTTGACGGTAGTTACTATGAATGGACATATTTTAGAGTTGTTCGATAGACTATTCACCAAAAATTGTGAATTAAGCGACATAGAAAAATGTGTCGGAAACAAAACCTGTGCGGAGAGACTGCCAGGTGTTAGCAGCTATTTATGGACAACTTCATCTAGTTACTTAACGGCTATTAAAATACTTACGGATAGATTTTATAATCCTGAAGCTATTGTTAACAAATATTCAGCAACTGCTGGCTTTGAAAACAGTTCACACCGAAAGCTGCTTTGATTTAAAATTGATAGACACGTCAGGAAATTTTTATAGCACTGCAAATTTGGGTATCGATGTCCGTCACATCCTTTAGTTATTCAACTTTTATTAACAAAACTGGACAATGAAACAATATCAGTAATCTAGGGGAATGTCGACGTCGATACCAAACTACACGAGTGCTTTCCTTCATCGAAGCTTGGTGCAGAGGACTAGAACAGATTCGGAGAAATTATCGGGTAGACAAATGCAAAGTTGGAAAGCCACTCAACGTCATTCAAGTGAGAGACTCCATTGCTTTTTCTTTCATGAAAGAGAGATTATTTTCTTTTAAGTCCCAAACTCGTTCAAAACTCGCCCAGCCTAAAAACTGCTACAGTCATTGCAAATAAGGTACACAGGTTTCTCCATAATATGCGTGAAAAAAGTGTTTCCATGTCCACTTTCTTTAAGAACACGACAATCTGCATCAACTTTACGTTTTACTCGCCATGGCAACAATCAAAATGTCAAAAAATTACGAACAGAATAACTTTTAGAAACACAGGCCACACTGAGTCGCGTTGACACTGACTACCACTACACGTGTGTCTGGACGTCTGAAGTACACTGACAGTACTGAAACTGACCTTGAGTCGAGTCTCGCTCTGGAACAGTCGAAATAAAAAGTGATGGAAGCGCCCGACTAGTTCGAACTTAGCCGAGACCACACGCATTGTACTGTATTCCACACACTGATCTACATACATCTTACTACGGCACTACGCTTACACCCAGTTGTGCGTAGGCTCCGTTAGCCAATATTGGATACGACAATACCAGAGTAATTAAAACGGAATGAGAAGAAAACAATCATTGTATTTAAGCTTATTCTATTATTTCGGGTTATTCAAAACTATGTCACGGGCCGGACTGACTGGTTCGAAGGTCGCGCTGGGCCCGCGGGCCGTACTTTCCTACACACCTACCAGAGGCAGTCATGCCAAAGCATAACGTCGAAAATACCAGCCAGAAGCAATCAAAACAGGATATGGCCACATAATGAAAACCTTCAGTTAGCGGATCCGTGGTATTCTAAACCACAAACTATAGACACTCATCGGATCAGATATTTTACTAAATATACTAACGGACGGTCTTATAAAGGGCCCGAAAAATTTACCTATGGCGCAAAATACAATATTTGCATGGATTCTTTCTGGTCTTGTTTAAAGGCGGGCAACATAGAAATCACACATTACCTCATGCGTTAGTCTTGAGAGTATCGATGACATCCTGAAGAAATTCTGGGAATTGTAAGAAATATTGGAAGCCAAAATGACAACACCCTCAGAAGAAGCATGTGAACGTCTCTACAATCTAACACACCGTCGAGAAAAAGAAGGTCGTTATATCGTAACGGTTGCCGCTGCGAAAAGATCGAACATGCCATGTACTCGAATTGTAAGTTTACTGTCCTGCGTTGATTTGAAACTCCAAAAGTTGTCAATGTAATTTGCTTGTGACGATAGCTGAGCGTATCAAACAACTAATTACTTTATGCAAAAGATGAGACCGTGAGCTAGTCTCATGCATTTTGGTCTTTAACTCAGCGCTGGGTAGTGAACTCACAATGATGTCTGATTCTCTGGAATTTGTTCTTGTAAACTTTTCTATAAATAAAGTTGAGTTTAAAAAGTGAACTCAGATCATTTGGTTGTGTTCTGACCACAGCTATATTGTTTGCGTTTTAACATTTGTCCTTCGAGCTAAAAATAAAAAATCAGTGACTTAAAATCAGTAACATGGAGGAACTGGATGAAATTATCAGCCAAACCCCACACTGAAGAGATTCAACGGTTAGGACGAATCACACCAAGCATTCAACGACGAGAATACTTGATACAAGCGATAAGTAGGAGTTTTGGTCGGACTTTCAAAGTAATCATAAACGTATAACAGAACTTCAGCACCTGAATCCAAACTTAGTATTTCCCAAAGAATTTTTGTTTAAAAATATAAGCGGGGATAAAGAGCACAAACACAAAAATGGAATTTGAACGAACTTTAAATCCTTCACCACAAATGTAAATGAAACAAACTCCAAATCAAACAACTGAGGTTGAAAATTTGTCGGGCGGTGGATGGGTAGTCATTAAATTTGTCGCCTAGTACAAATAGGGTGCGATTTTAGGCAACTGGAAGATCTTAAAACCAATTTAATGCGTGCAATTGATAATGTTAAACGGAAGTGAAGTTTTATTACAATTTAAGGCAGAACAGTTAAAAGAATTCTGGGGCAGTATAAGCAAACTAGATGAAGAAATCAAGACCTCACTAGAAATCTCTAATTATATTTTTTTTATATGGTTTAGCAGACGCCAAAGGGATTGTTACTACACTATAATGCCAAAGCACGGCGCCACTATGTTTTATTGGTTTTCATAGGATAAGTAAGAAGATATTTATTTACACGAGTCAGAAGTGATTATAAATCACAATAGAGACATTCTCTGAACGGAGACCACCTAGGGTTCCAAAGTTAATTCGCCCGCAATCAGCTTGTCGTTATTTGACGGTAGTTACTATGAATGGACATATTTTAGGAGTTGTTCGATGAATTGTTCACAAAATTGAGATTAAGCGACATAGAAAAAATGCAGTATTTAAAAAACAAACCTGAGACTGCCAGCTTGTTAGCCATTTATGGACAACTTCATCAATTACTTAACGGCTATTAAAATACTTACGGATAGATTTTATAATCCTGAAGCTATTGTTAACAAAAATATTCAGCAACTGCTGGCTTTGAAAACAGTTCACACCGAAACTGCTTTGATTTAAAATCATTGATAGACACGTCAAGGGAAATTCTTTATAGCATTGCAAATTTGGGTATCAATGTCCCGTCAAGGGATCCTTTAGTTATTCAACTTTTATTAACAAAACTGGACAATGAAACAATATCAGCAATCTAGGGAATGTCGACGTCGATACCAAACTTACACGAGTTCTTTCCTTTCATCGAAGCTTGGTGCAGAGGACTGAGAACAGATTCGAGAAAATTATCGGGTAGACAAAAAAACCGGTCAAGAATTCATCACAGCAAAAGCCGTTTAACAACTCCTGTCCAGATCCGAAATGTGCTGTGTAGTGAGGCGTCATGCAATATATTCGTGTAGGAAATTTTTGGATATGACAGTGAAGGCCAGACGTTTATTCAGCGCAAAGCTTAGCTTTAATTGTTTACGAAAATCACACATCAGTGAGCAATGCACCAGAAAAAATGTTCCAGGTGCAACAAGAAACATCATTCCTATAACACCTGGAAATGGCATCTTAATGAATAGAATCGTCGAAGGACACATGAGGAGGAGGCACGGTCCAAACAGGTTAATCTGACAGAAGTGGCAGCTTAACACAACATTCACGAAAGAAAAACTGTATTACTGACCACAGCTATTGTCAACATTTGCGCTGGAAAATCAAAGACCTGTAAGAGTTTTAATAGATCAAGGATCACAATCATGTGTTATAACATGTTATATGACAGGGCCTTGTAGAACTCATCTTAGAAACAATGAGAAATAGTTGTTTCATTTCATTGTTGCATTGCAACTCAATTAATTGAGCTGCAGTTCTGGTTTAACCAATTCACAATCCATAAATGGCATGCTAAAATGTCAATGTCCTGTTCAATAACTTTGAAATCTTTGAACCTTTCAAATTTTTCATGAACATATACCAAGTTTTTTCACATCTTTTAATTTTTTTTTTGTAACTGCAATACATTTTAATCTTGAAAGTGAGTGAAATCTTTCTTCAATAGTTTGTTGGAAAATAGCTTCAATTGCATTTTAAACACCTTGATATGACTTCAAATATCATGGATCAATTGATTTCTTCCTTGAGTTTAATGTTTAATTTATTGATGTGACTGAGAAGATCTATTAAAAATGCAAAGTTGGAAAGCCACTTAACGTCATTCAAGTGTAGAGACTAGTCCATTGCTTTTTCTTTCATGAAAGAGATTATTTCGTCTTTTAAGTCCCAAACTCGTTCAAAACTCGCCCAGCCCTAAAACTGCTACAGCTTCATTGCAAATAAGGTACACAGGTTTTCCATAATATGCGTGAAAAAGTGTTTCCATGTCCACTCTTCTTAAGAACACGACAATCTGCATCAACTTTATTGTTTTTACTCGCCATGGCAACAATCAAAAAATGTCAAAAAATTACGAACAGAATAACTTTTAGAAACACAGGCCACACCGTGCTGACACTGACTACCACTACACGTGTGTCTGGACGTCTGAAGTACACTGACAGTACTGAAACTGACCTTGAGTCGAGTCTCGCTCTGGAACAGTCGAAACAAAAGATGGAAGCGCCCGACTAGTTCCGAACTTAGCCGAGACCACACGCATTGTACTGTATCCACACACTGATCTACATACATCTTACTACGGCACTACGCTTACACCCGGTTGTGCGTAGTTCCGTTAAGTTAATATTGGATACGACAATACCAGAGTAATTAAAACGGAATGAGAAGAAAACAATCATTCTATTTAAGCTTATTCTATTATTTCGGGTTATTCAAAACTATGTCTCGGGCCGGACTGACTGGTTCGAAGGTCATGCTGGGCCCACGGGCTTTATTCCTATACTGTACTAGAGGCAGAAGTCATGTCAAGCATAACGTCGAAAATACCAGCCGAAGCAAAAACAGGATAAGGCCACATATTGAAAACCTTCAGTTAGCGGATCCGTGGTATTCTAAACCACAAACTATAGACACACTCATCGGATCAGATATTTTACTAAATATACTAACGGACGGTCTTACAAGGGCCCGAAAAATTTACTATGGCGCAAAATACAATATTTGCATGGATTCTTTCTGGTCTTGTTTAAAGGCGGGCACATAGAAAATCACATTACCTCATGCGTTAGTCTTGGGAGTATCGATGACATCCTGAAGAAATTTGGGAACAAGAAATATTGGAAGCTAAAATGACAACACCTCAAGAAGAAGAATGTGAACGTCTCTACAATCTAACACACCGTCGAGAAAAAGAAGGTCGTTATATCGTACGGTTGCCGCTGCGAAAAGACCGAATATGTTTAGGTGATTAAGAAAATAGCGATAAAACGATATTTTGCACTCGAACTTAGGCTAGCACGAAATCCAAAGTTGCGCGCAGAATATTGCAAATTCATTCAAGAATATATAGAACTGGGACATATGACAAAAGTGCATTAAAACATCAGAAAAGACGTATTACCTGCCACTTCATGCAGTTATTAAAGAAATTAGTACAACAACTACGGTTCGAGTGGTGTTTGACGCGTCTTTCAAATGTGCGGCCGAAACTTCACTGAACGATATTTGGTTGGTCCGCCGCCGCAGCAACGGATCTTTTATACTTATTTATTAAAGAATGTTTCCCGTTGTATTTTTTTGCCGACATAGAAAAGATGTACAGACAAATATGGATTTGTGAGAACGATAGAAATCTTCAGCGTATCCTGTGGAGACAAGCACCACACGAACCATTTCGAGTATATACTTAACTGTTACGTATGGGACAGCAGCAGTCCCATACCTAGCGATCAAATCTTTACTGCAACTAGCAGCGGACGAACATCATAATTATTCTTTGGCAAGCGAAATCGTGACTACTCGAGTTTATGTAGATGAATGTTTAGGTGGAGCACAATCAGTCAGTGAAGGAAAACGATTACAACGGGAATTAGTACAACTTGAAAAAAATGGGGATTTAGTTTGCGAAAATGGACGTCAAACAAACCAGAAATGTTAAACGATGTTCCTAAAGAGGATCTAGAAGACTGTGTCGATTTAACATTTGGTGGTAATGGAACAGTGAAGGTGGCCTTGAAGTGTCTCCAAAACCGATCAATTTGAGTTTAATATCAATCTTGACTCATTTAGCAAAAAACAACTAAAGGGCAGTTCTAAGTGATGCGGGAAAATTGTTTGATCCTTTCAACACGTTATCACCCGTCACTATATTTGCTAAGATAATGGTAAAGAGTTAGGTAACGGTTCTTTGGCTTTTGCAGGAAAGCGAAAGTAACCAACAAGTCATATGCCTTCCCTTCCTTCCGATGGCTGCCCACTGGAGTCAAGGGGAGGCATATGCACAGTTAATAGTTTCAGATAGGGTACTAGGGACTTTGTGATGGTTATTTGTCTTGGTTGAGCGCAATGGATTGCATGGTACCGACTGGCATGGACGTGGGTCGACGTGAGCGTTGTCCTATCCCTCCTTCTATCATTTTCTAACATCTTATATTCCTTTTGTGTCCTTCCCACCAATATACGTTGTCCTTATCCTGGATGTTGTACTTAAGGCACGAGTATTTTTTTTGTATAGATTTTTTTTTTCTGGCGGCATGTGTGAGGCAGGAGAGGCGAGAACCACCTCATCGCTCCTGAAGCAGCCGGATCAAGCGTGCCAACCGCCTCCTTCCTAGAGCTCCCGGCAGACACATGCAACAAAATCTGAAAGAGTTTCTATGTTTTATGGTGTATATCATTGTTTCTGTTGATTCTGCTACTATGGTCACAGCCATTTTCTCTTTTGAGTTCGAAATCATTTGGTGGAGTAAAAATCCTGTGTCTGGATTTAACCAGAATTCGTTATTTGTAAAAAAGAGCGGACCATAGAACCAAATAGACATTGAGCTAAGTTTCTGAGGATTTACGCCGCGAGATATGACGTCAGCTCTGTTTTGCTTTGAAAAATGTGACGCCATTGATCCACATGTGAGAGATCTTGAATTCTGCTTACTCGATTAGCAACAAAAGTATGGAAAATGTTACTAGATGATTTGATCCAACATAATACGATTTGAGAATCGGACCAAAAAAATGTTGGTATTTCGTAGTAATTGCATTCATTTTTCTCGTGTAGTTAATTCGGCACCGAATAATGCTGCACATAGTTCTAAGCGAGGAAGAGTTCGTTTCTTTAATGGAGATATTCTTAATTTTGCACAAAAGAGTCTTGATGTTATAGTTCCATTTTGTAAGTTGCCCGGACGTAAGCAGGCTCTGTATATGCCCTCAGAAGCATCAACAAATGTATGAATTTGAATTTTGATTGGTACTCCCTCGTTAAAATGTGCCTTTTAATCTTGATTTTATTTCGCGTCAGAATTCCCTTTCTAAAACGTAGCCAATTCTGCTGGAGTTTGTTGTGATAATTCTTCATCCCATGTTGTCTTTTGTTTCCATAGCTCTTGCATAAATATTTTTGCCCAAACGGTGACAGGACCAAAGATGCCAAGTGGATCAAAAATTCGAGCTAAATCTGAGGCAACCCCTCGTTTAGTTATAGGTTCATGATGTTGTTGGTGCACGTCCACATAATTCGTCTAATTTTGGATTCCAAATGATTCCCAAAGTTTTGGTAAATTGATCTGTTAAGTTATCAAAATCCAAATTTATTTTTGGTCTTCCAACGGAATGTCTGCTAATATTTTTGAGGTATTTGCACAGCATTTTCTAAGTCTGAATCCTGCTTCAGTAAGAAGCATTATTAGCTGGTTTTGAACTTCCCTGCAGGCAATAGCTCAATAATGCCAAAAAAGGTGTTGGTTATCCATCAAAAATTAATCCGGAGTACGATTTAAAATATATTCTATATTAACAAAACTTTAAAATTTATGATGTTAGATATATAAATATACATACCTTAATGAATCCCAAGCTGTAAAAGCCACAAGGATTAGTTCTGATGCCAACTAGCGTAAAGGAAGAGTATTCATGCTATGCGCAAACAGAACTGAATTCAAATAGCCTGAAGGGCTCCTTATATACTGGTTTACAGAGCTTTAAGTTTCATACAATTTTTAAGACTCCAGTTTGTTATGTTCAAAAAATTAATTAAAATTATGTAAACACTGTTATAAATTCTATATAATACATTTTAGGAACGAAAATATTCAATTTATGATTCAATAATACTAAATGTTGATTTTAATTGGAATTTTATATTAAATTCTAAAAAGCATAGTTCCCATATTTTGGCAATACTAAAATGGAGCGTAGAGCTTTTATGTTTAGTACCCATACATAATTCAAATATTCTAAAATGGGTGATGAGCTTTATCTGCCAATGCAGATCCGAAAAGGTTTCAGTACAAGGTAAATATTTGATTTGTTTGCATATAAAAGTTAAAGTATAAGCTAAAGACATTTACTCATTTGCATTTATATTCTTAACAAATAAATCAATTTTATAAATTGATGTTTATTACTGAATATTGAACACCTCTGCCTTTAGGATTGTTGTAACCATAACAGTTCGATAAATAAATATATAAATGTAAGCATAAAATATTTTGTTAAATTTTAAACAATTTCAGAGATTTATTATGGTATGTTCTTATTTTATTTTCATTTATTTGAACTGTAGCGTTCGGCAAATCTGTTACAATAACTCTATATGGTCCCATGTGTCTAGGTTCATGTTTTAATCGAGAACTATTTTTACTAATACCAAATCATTAATATTCATTTTAATTGATTCAATTTGTGTTGCGGACATAGGTATCGCATTTCTTTCTCGTTTGCAATGAAATTTTGCTTGATTTAAAGCTAATTTAAGTTTTGCTCTTAGTTCGTTAGCATAGTTATCTAAGTTATAGCATGGTTTTGTTTTTGCTTTGAGTAACGTCCATTGGCAAGTTGGGGAGTTTTCAGCGAATTCGGCAAACCTTGTCTGACTATAAAATTTTGAAATTTCCGTATTTAAGTATAATTTGTTCCACAATCGTTTTAGCTATAGTTTTTTGCTTTATTTTTAATGGATGTGCTATAGTGTACTTAGATAGTTGACATTGCATGCTTTGTACATATCCTTCGGTTCTCTGGATTCTTAGTATTTTTAGTTGTCATACCCTAGTTATTGGCATAATTCTATTTTCAGAATGAACTATCATTTTTCTTAATTTTTTCAGAGTCTAGATTTATTCTAGATAAAGCGTCAGCATTTGTGTTTATCGAGCCTGGTTTAAATATTACTGCAAAGACATAGGAAGATAAGTCCATACGTGTTTTGTGAGTTTTGAAGAAGGACTTTTGTGTTTAAATAATGATATTAAAGGTCGTTGGTCTGTTACTACTATATACTACTGTTATTACTAATGCTACTATAAATTTCCATATAAGTTAAGTCTAAAAATGTTTTTCCCTAATTGATAGCTAAAAGTTATCTTCTATAATTGGCTTATTTAAGGATTTGTTTAAGGATTTACTGGCGTATGAAAGAGGTAAATCAAAGCCTATTTCATCTTTGGGAAATTATTGCTCCTAAAACAAAGTCTGAAGCGTTAGTTGCTAGTATAAAATTTGGTATCTTAAAATTTTTCACTCAAAAGTTCCTGTTTCAAAATTTCAAAAGGTTTTGACATTCTTCCGACCAAATGAATGGTGTTTTTCTTGAGTAAATTGTTCATACATTTAGCAATTTTAGCAAAATCTTTAATAAATCGTCTGTAGTAATTGCAAAATTCTATAAAACGTTTAACACTGTCATAGTCTTTAAAATGGGGTAGTTTAAAATTGTTTTATATTTCTCTGGGTCAGGTTTTATATCTTTGGTGTAATTAAATGTCCTAAATAAACGACTTCTGGTTATAGAAAACAACATTTTTTGGGATTTAATTTGAGATTATATTTTCGAAGTCTGGAAAAAATCTTGATTATGCTGCATCCAAATACTATTATATCGTCTACGTACAAAATGCATTTTCTTCCGCCGCTAAGTAAGCATACTTTGGAAACTTTTGATGAAATTTTGAGGCCGAATGGAAGTCTTTTAAATTGATAATACCCCTTGAAGTGAAGAAAGCGCAAAGTCTTCTTTTGAATTAGTGGAAAGTTCTATTTGATGGAACGATGAGGTCATATTAAGTTTACTGAATATCCTTGATCTTCCGAGTCTATCTAAAACGTCCTCAAGTCGTGTCAGTGGGATTTTGTCTCTTATAATTTTTCATTCAGTTTTCTAAAATCTACTACCAGTCGCCATTTGTCTGTTCGTTTTGGAATAAATAAAAGGGAACATTATAGTTTGAGGTTGAATTTTCCACTATATTTTGCTGTAACAGATTTTCTATTTCTTCGTCTATTATCTTTAGTTGTGAGTGAGGCTGTCTGTAGTTTTAACGTTAGGGTTCTTGTCTGTTTGTAAAATTATGTGTATAAAAATTATTTGTTGATAGTTGGTTCGTCTTCTGAATGAAAAATGTCTTCAAAGTTTTTATAATTCTAAAATTTCTAATTTCGCTTCATTGTCTGTGCTATTGATGTTTAAAAGTTGTTTTAGTCTATCAAAACGTGAGTTATTGGTGTGTTTATTTGTAACGAGTAAAGTTTTCTAAAGGTTCTGTTTTGAATTTTAAATTGGTTAGTTTTGCAGGTTTGTCTGTAGTGTTTACTATTTTCACATGACTATGTCCTATTTTTGAATTATTGTGTTGGCAACAAAATATCTGTTTCCAGTTCTGCATTTAAAATTAAACATTACTGTGTATTGTGTATTGTAATATTATATACTCCTTCGTCAGAAAACTGTATAAGGGTATTGTTGCAGTGTATTACTGCTATTTATTTTATTGTGTAGTCTTCGTATGAAATAAAACCCGAATACTTTTGAAAAAAGTCTCGTCCTAATATTCCGTCTGTATCTATTGGAAAATTGTCTGTAACTACATAAAAGTTGTTTCTAATTAAGTTTTCTTCGTCCAATTTGAAAGTTAATAATATTTTTTCAGTTGATGTTATTTTTCGTTTGTTACACCTCTAAAATGCAATTTGTATGACTAACGTTGTCCGGGTTTAAAGTGGTAATATCATTAGTTTTAATTAGAGAAATGTTACTCCTGAATCAGCTATGAAAGGTAAATTTTTCTTTAATTTTGGGCAAAGAGGTAAATGCTGCTGTTGTTTTTGTAATATTATTTTGTTTTTACTCAAAAATTTTTATCGTTATTATAACTCTGGTAACTACGTCTGTAATCACTTCTATTTGTAGTTCCATCATTTTTATTTATTAATAATGTCGATTTATTGTGTTGAAAGGTTTTTCAAGATCCAAAGCAAAATTTATGGCATCTGCCAAATTAGTAGATCTTGCAGCAAATATTGTCTGCCTATATCTTTCATCTAATCCGTTTTAAATATATTGAGCGCATACGCATCATTAAGTGTTACTACCGTAGTTGAATCTATATTATTCTCAGCTATTTGAAGATTATTTAAATCGTTTATTAACGTGACTATGTTGTCTATAGTTTGTTATATTTTCTTTTGATGAACTGTAGCCAACATCGAGTGTATTTGGCTTACCGTTTGAGGATTCTTATAATATTTAAGTAATAATAATTTCAGACTAGTTATAGAGTTAGCTTAGCCTCTATGTTAAGTAAAGTGCGAACATTGGGAGCTAATTTTACATTATAAATAAAATCGATTAAATTTTTTTCCTGACTGACTTAAATTCTTTTCTATTAATAATGCGCATGTCGTAAATGTTTATTTCTCTTAAGCTGCCTTGAAAAGTGGGTAACACCTTTAAAGCTAATGACAAGTCAAATTGTGCCATTTTCTGTGGATCTATTAAGAGTTGCGCCTGAAGTATGGATTTAATGGATTTACACTCAAAATAAATTTAAAAAAATCCGTTGCCTAACGTTTGAAAGAATTAGAGTCCGCGCTATATATTTCCGCGTCTAACAAATTTAAACTAACATATAGATCATTTATTTCTTTTTAACTTTAGTTCTATTGTGTTTTTAAATAAGACTTATTCTTATATTTTTTATGTTTATAGACAGTTCTTTATTTTCACGAGAAATTTTTGGTCTCTCTATTAAATGAATATATTATTATTTTACTTTATGAAATTAACATTTATTTATTTTATTTTTTTATATAAAAAGAAAAATTTTGTTTTGAACTTAGAAATTATTTACAAAAGAATTTATTTTTCTTTTTTTTTTTTTTTTGAACCTAAAATTATTTACAAATAGTATTTAGTTTAAATATTTTTTAAATTTACTGGGTATATTATATCTAAAAATTTCTATCTTTGAAAATTTTAATATACGTTTTGTTTGTTGTAAAATGTTTGTCGTTTGTGGAAGGTCAGATTCTGGAACTTCTTTTAGGTGGTTGGTGAGATGAGTAATTATTTTTTGTTCCTCTTAGCGTCCGTTTCTTGAGTTTTTCTTTGAATCGGTATATTTGCTATCTTGGTTAACATTTTCTTGAAGTAATTTTTGTTTTTTCCTTTAGGTTAATTTTTTCGTTAATTGTAATGCTCGGCTTGTACTCTTCCTTCTTTACAGCCAGTACTCTGGGGTCATCTTCGGTGAAGTAAACCAGCTTGACCGGATGAAAGTTGTCTCTTATGTAGTCTTGTGTTATGCAGGATCGCTATTTACTAGAAGCCGGCCACGTAATCCAGGTAAGTTATACGTGGTCCGACTTCATCAAAACTCGAGTAGTCATATATTTGGTCCCCGAATTCTCTGATAGTCTCTGTGCAAATGGTGCAGGGTTTCTGACGAAGGGAGAATTCGGTTAGATTAGTATTTTAGATGTGTCCTTCTCTCTGTGCGATAGTAGTGTTGTCTGTGTTGTAGTGCAGGTCTCATGTTTGTAGCAACAAAGAAGCATTGAAAGTGTACAATAGTATAGTAGTGTATAGACCTCACTTCAAGCGTACTTATGCCAAAAGTGGGGTCTTGGTTATCCATCAAAATTAATCCGAGTAAGATTTAAAATATATTCTTTATTAACAAAACTTTAAAATTTATGATGTTAGATATATAAATATATATATATATATATATATATATATATATATATATATATATATATATATATATATATATATATCTTAATGAATCTCAAGCCAAAGCACAAGGATTGGTTCTGATGCAAACCAGCGTAAAGGAAAAATCCCATGCTGTGCGCAAACAGAACTGAATTAAATAGCCTGAAGGGCTCCTTATATACTGGTTTAAAGAGCTTTAAATTTTAAACCATTCTTAAGACTCCATTTTGTTATGAGCTGAAGGCTCCTACTTCAAATTAAAATAATATAAACATTGTTATTAATTCTATATAATACATTTTTAGAAC
>JAHHFQ010000039.1:0-31495 GCA_018831715.1 Matsumurasca onukii | reverse complement strand
TTAACAAAAGGCAAAAACTCTAATTAAACTGAAACAAATATATCGTTGGGCGCCATCTGTTGTGTATGCTTGGGCGGAAGCAGGAGGGAGCGTCGTGGTACCTTTAAACCGGCTGCTTCAGGGCAATCTGGGGGTTCTTGCTCCCTCTGCCTCGTACACACACAAACAGAAAAATTCATATTTCTTGTACCACTATAAGTCGTCGCTGTCCCTGTCCGTCTGTTGAACGCGGAGCGACCTTTCCACCACCCATCTCCAAAAATCCTTTTCTCCTAGCCCCGCATGACTTTATTTGATAATATATGTTTCAAAACTAATTAATCTATAACAAGTTTGTGTTTAAGTAATTTCTAAATGTTTTACCATTTTTTAAGTTCATATATTTACTAATTTTTTTTACTAGAAAAATTCAACATCAAGATATTCTGTTTCATTTAGTAATATGAAATTATTAAAACTTTGTATATATATTATATTAATAAAGTATACATTTAGACGTGACAATTTTAGTAATTTTATAATAATGTGTTGTGAATTGACCCGCTAAGTGGAGCCGGGGAGCTGTTATGTGTCGGTCAAATATTGTGCCTCATTTACACTTTTTTATTAACGTTTTAAATCTCTTACTTACGTTTTTCCTTGAATCTGCTGATCCTGCGCAGGTCTCGGCAACTTCATCTGAATATTTTTAAAAAAGGAACCCAAACTTTACACCTTTTTTATAACAGCTTCCTTACTCCTGCCTTTACATTCTTTCAATCTCTAGAACAAACAAAATATTTAAAAAAAAGGAAATTGTGAAAAAACTCTCCGTTCGTGATTCGAACTCCGCTGCTTCAGTTTCTGCATCAGCTGCCACTTCCTCTACGCCACGGCCGATGTTGAGTCTTGTTGAAAATTTATGGTATAAATGCAACAGCTTGGCGTTTTAGCTTCCGTCCTCTTGTTTGTGTTACACCATGGAATTGAAAAGCGCGTGTAATCTTAATGTGTAACGGGATGACCAGTGCAACAAGAAACCCACTGACAGACCTTTTTTATACATTAATTTTAATTTTTTCTTCTCTGATTTTTTTCGATTATTCTCCAAAAGAAAAATGTTTCAAACTTTCAAGGCGTTTTAAGAATTTTTCAGCCGAAATATCGTTTATGTATTAAAGATTTCTTTTCCTTTTTTTTTGGTGCACTTAACACTCTCATAAAAAAATCCAACGAAAAAAAATCCTCAAAAATAAAAATAAACTTTAATTTTGTTCCTCTCGTCTGTGTGTTCCCTTTGAATTTTGCAGGACCAATCTCGTTGACACTCAAAATCCAAGTAAAGTGATGATTTTTATTTCCGCAATGATCGAGTTATTCGCAGAGCGTTCACGACGAAACTGGTTTTGAAAATCCAAAATTTACAACACAGCAGATGTTGCTAGCTTGTTTGTGCAAAGTCAGCTCTCATGGTTTCTGTTGAACCCAAAGAATGCCAGGAGATGCGGGGATCGGTTTTTTTTCTTTATACAACATACCGTCTCAACTCCTCGTACGTCCGGATGAGATGAACGGAATTATGCCCTTTCCGCTCCGCTCGTTTTTCGTTTCCGTGCTAGTACCCTACCGACATATTCTCAACGTGTGGCAAGAGCCTGCGCCCTGAGATTTAGAGTTCATGCTCTACCAACTGAGCCAGCCGAGCCGTGGCCCATTACAAAACCTCCGCAGTTTACGATCACGTAGTCAATTCTACATTTAAACCTGTGATAACGCAGAGTTTGTCGCCCTTAGCCGTAGGATTGTCATGAGCCCATTACCTTCGCGATTTTGATTTCCTCTTAATCGAATAGAGCTTATCCCTTTTATCCGAACCGGTTTCTGTTTTCTTTTGGTTATTGTAGATGATATAAAACCACCCTTAAAATGAACGTTTAATAATATTTGATGGAGCAGAGTATACCTACTGTATGTAATTCTATGGAGATAAGTTTAAGGTTTTTTTTTTTTTTGTTGAAATTTTATAACCGAATGATTGAATATGAACTTTATATCGGCCTTTTGGCCTTTGCTGCGAAAAGATCTTTTGCGTGATATACTCCTATGCTCTTACCCGAGTCGTTCACAACTTCATAGAGTGCGTTTCCTTTCGCTTCCATTATCGTGCATCTGATGTTTTCGGACCTAGTTTTGCATTGTAGCCTTCGGATTTGCTGCTTTGTTTAAAGTTTCTTCGATAGACAGTTTGACCGGGTTTGAAAATCACTGGTTCACTTCGAGTGTTGTACGTATTCGTTCCTTTTCGTGGGCGATTGCTAGGTTCTTAAATATTTTCGATCTTATGAGCTGGAGTTTGTCCTTCGGGTCCATGACCTGTACTTCTAGGTCCCTTTACGTCTCCGAGGCGTCGTAGAACATCATCAAGCTTTTCCATTCTGAATCATATAGTTTCCAAATAGCGCGTAATAAGGTTCCAAACCAATCGCTGTGTACCGCACTCCTGATCGAAAATGCTGCAAACGAGAGTTCGTTCTCCCAGCCACTGTGTTGCTCTCCTACGCTCGTATTTTATTTAATAGTGACTGATTCACCCTTTCCGAAGCGTTGGCTTGTGGTGAGTACAGAGCAGTTTTAACGTGTTTTATATCGTATTTTTAACAAGTTTGCGAATATTTCCGACCGGAATTGTACCCATTATCAGAGTGATACTCAGGTACTCCAAAGATATGGAACACTGACTCCTCGAGATATTTCGAAACGGCTTTTAGCGGTTGCATTGGGCATAGTTTTTAAGAGTGGAAATTTGCTTTATATGATCTAAAACTAAAAAATGAATTTGTTGCCATTTTTAGATCTAGGGTAAAATCCCAGGAAGTCGATGTATAGCCTTTGAACGCCCTTTCCGTAACTACCTGTTGACCCATAGGGGGCGTTTCATTTTGTTGGTCGGTTTTACGCACATGCAGGTCTCACATTTTTTTATCAGGTTTTGAACGTCTTTCACCATTCCTGGCCAATAGTACTTCTGTCTGATCCTGGCTAGCGTTTTACCCATGCCATCGTGTCCTGATACCGGTGATGAATGAGATGCTTCTAATAGGTCCCGGCGTAACTCCGCTGGTACCCACAGTTTCCAGGCCCTGTCCTCTCTATCAAGTCACCTATACGTACGTTCGTTCTTTTATATACGAAGCCATGTGAAATGCAAACGTCCGGCAGTTGTTTCCTACATATCAACTGTATTAATTCGGATTCTAAAGTACCTTTCTATAAAAGTGGTACATACTGTCAACTTAATAATGTGTCAATACATATATATATATATATATATATATATATATATATATATATATATAATATCCATATATATAACAGTATATATATATATATATATATATATATATATATATATATATATATAGATATATATTTATACATATATGTATACATATATATATAGTATATATATATCACACGCACAAACATACATTCATTTACACATAAATACATATGTCTGATTAAAAGATACAGAACGCGAGAGGGGAAATTAGATTCTTATAGAACCATATCAGACTATGGATGGATCGATCCCCAGATGGAGAAGGAAGGTGGAGGAGGAAAGACTTTAATAATTTTAAATAAATATATTTCCTTGAAAATGTATTTGCATATATATACCCACTACCTTGTTAAATTTTTTTTTTTTTTTTTTGTACATGATATTTGATGTAATTTTGATGTCTTTATTTTGCCTCGTTCAGTTGAACTCTTTACGTATTCTATTGAAAGTTTTATATATTACCCAGTTTCCTAGTAATGGGTGATATTACTTTTTATATTGTGTTGATTTCGTCCGTGGATTTTTTAGATTTAATCGTGCGAAATCCAGGACGCCACCCGTTAAGCGTCCCTGATTTTAGCACGTTGTTTGGCGGTCTACTTTTGGTGTCGTCAGATCCGTGTCCGGGAGTTTCCTTGATTGCAGTCCTGTAAGTACACCATATCGTTAAGTATATGATAGTACCGTTTATCTTTTCGTCTGAGGTTGCTCCGTAATATTTATCCGACATAGGGTGTTGACAAATTGTCTTTTCTTTTGCTGATTTGTATTCTATTTAAAAAGTTGAATTAGCCAGCTTATAATGAAATCTGAAAATTCTGTGTTTGGATCCTTAACACTTATTATTCCTTTCAGTGGCTTATGATTCTGTATAGACTGTGTGAATGTGACCAAAGATATTATGGCTAGTAGTTCCGTACGTCTTTAGTTCTGTGGTTTTTATTTCATTTGTGCTGCGTTTGGAGATCTGCTGGCGTATACTTTAGGCTAGTTATTCGCAACAAGACCTTGCACAATAAGGCTCCCAAAGCCCCTATATGATGGCGTGAATTGTAAGTAGAAATGGCCATTTATAGTCTGGGTATCTTAAGAGGAGGTGACGTAAGAAGATTTTAAATTTATAACCGACTCCCTACAACCCTACTCAATAAAAACTTGGACCACCAAAAGTTTATTCAGGGGTTTTCGATCTTTAAAAATTTGAATAAACTTCCAGTAGTAGTTTGCTTGCCATAGGAACGACTGGATTTGTCGAAAGTTTAGGTGTTGGAAATACCCAAACACACTTAAGTTTTTGGGTTTTGGCTTACTCCCCTGTTGAACAGACGTGCCCTGGCAAAAATTTTTTTAGAAAACCGCATATTTCCACTTTTAATTTAAGGTTGTGGTTTTGTTTGTATGCTTGGGCGGAAGCAGGAGGGAGCGTCGTGGTACCTTTAAACCGGCTGCTTCAGGGCAATCTGAGGGGGGTTCCTCTGCCTCGTACACACACAAACAGAAAAATTCATATTTCTTGTACCACTATAAGTCGTCGCTGTCCCTGTCCGTCTGTTGAACGCGGAGCGACCTTTCCACCACCCATCGCCAAAAATCCTTTCCTAGCCCCGCATGACTTTATTTGATAATATATGTTTCAAAACTAATTAATCTATAAACAAGTTTGTGTTTAAGTAATTTCTAAATGTTTTACCATTTTTTAAGTTCATATATTTACTAATTTTTTTTTACTAGAAAAATTCAACATCAAGATATTCTGTTTCATTTAGTAATATGAAATTATTAAAACTTGTATATATATATATATATATTAAAGTATACATTTAGACGACAATTTTAGTAATTTATAAAATATTTTAATATATTATGCACATAATTATGAATAATATATTTAGAAAATAAAAATTAAAGATAAGAATTTTTAATAAATTCCAATTTTTTTACAAATAATATTTTTCTTTTTATGTCAATTAGTATTAATATTATATATATATTGTATACCCTTTTTTATATTAAATAAGATTTGATAATTTAAAATATTTTAATTTTTATAATACGCATGTGTTGTGAATTGATCCGCTAAGTGGGAGCGGGGAGCTGTTATGTGTCGGTCAAATATTTGCCTCATTTATACCCTTTTTTTATTAACGTTTTAAATCTCTACTTACGTTTTCCTTGAATCTGCTGATCCTGCGCAGGTCTCTGGCAACTTTATCTGAATATTTGGAACCCAAACTTTATTAACCTTTTTATAACAGCTTCCTTTACTCCTGCCTTACATTCTTTCAATCTCTAGAACAAACAAAATATTTTAAAAAAGGAAATTGTGAAAAACTCTCCCGTTCGTGATTCGAACTCCGCTGCTTCAGTTTCTGCATCAGCTGCCACTTCCTACGCCACGGCCGATGTTGAGCCTTGTTGAAATTTATAGTATAAATGTAACAGCTTGGCGTTTAGCTTCCGTCCTCTTGTTTGTGTTAGCACCATGGAATTGAAAAGCGCGTGTAATCTTAATGTGTAATGGGATGACCAGTAACAAGAAACCAACTGACAGACCTTTTTGTTTTACATTATTTTTTAATTTTTCTTTCTCTGATTTTTTTTTTCGATTAATTCCCAAAAAGAAAAATGTTTCAAACTTTCTTGTTTTAAAATTTTCAGCCGAAATATCGTTTATGTATTAAAGATTTTTCCTTTTTGGTGCACTTTAACACTCCTCATAAAAATTCAACGCGAAAATCCACTAAAAAATAAAACAATAAACTTTAATTTTGTCCTCTGTCTGTGTGTTCCCTTTGAATTTTAGGACCAACTTTTGACACTCAAAATCCAGTAAAGTGATGATTTTTTTTATTTCCGCAATGTTTGAGTTATCTGCAGAGCGTTCACGACGAAACTGGTTTTGAAAATCAAAAATTTACAACACAGCAGCGATGTTGTTAGCCGTTTGAAAGCAAAGTCAGCTCTTCGGTTTGTTGAACCCAAAGAATGCTGTAGAGATGGGGATCGGTTTTTCTTTTATACAACAGTTTTAGTCTTTCGACTACTTCCACCATCTTGTTGTTGTGGTCTTCAAGCGTTTTTTCCATAAATCGTAATGTCGTCTTCCATTAGCCTTTGAAATGTCGCTGGTTCACGTGAGTCCAAAAGGCATGCGTTTAAGCTCATAATGGCTATAGGGCAGTTTGTTCTGATCCTTTGATCAACTTAAAGTTATGTATCCAGATGCCAACTCATAGGTCGTATGCCAACTCATAGGGTCGCAAGAGTGTCCCAATTGGTTCTAGGATATACTCTATTCGGTATAGGAAATACCTTTATTGTTGTTTGCGGCAAATCCTGCCGCTTTAAAACATTCAATTTAATTTTATTGTTTTCCCTACTGAAGAACTATTCTATCACGAGGTTGTATGAAATTTCTATTATTTCATAATAATAAATTTGCCCTAAACAATTGCGAACATTTATGACTTAGATTACGAGTTTTAGTTTATTTATTCAGATAAATTTTTTGGAAATTTTAAGAACAGATCAAATTGTTACATAAATTCATCTATACTGAACTCAAACTCATAATGCAAAGTTTAAAATAATCTTTTTCTCTTAATTGCACATGTCAGCTGAAGTAGGCAGCTATTGGATTATTTGTGTCAACTTCAATTCCGTTGGCTGAAATGTCATTTTGACTTTTATTTTCGATCATAATGGCGGCACCACATAATGGGCCGTTTTCCATTCCCTTAATCCTAACGTAAATTTTACCGCCCGCCTTGCAATGTATAGCGAAATATAAAGAGGCGACCACCATTTAGCATAGAAAGAAAAAAGAAAAACGTTTGAATGGGCTCGCCCAATGACTTGGATAAGGATTTAGACATTATAAGGTTAACTGGTATTCAAATATATTTAACAGAAACTCATACTGGGAGCTGAGATGGGATAAAAGTTTAAGACATTATTAAGTTAAGTGTTATTCGAATTATTTAACATAACAGCTAAGATTGGATAAATATTAGGTCGTTATTAAGCTGAATGTTATTTAAACTATTAAACAAAAAGTAATTTAACAGAAATGTATTCTAGGGACATAAGATTGGAGAAAGATTTAATGTTTATGATAAATACATTGTACAGCAGTACGTAGTGTTTCAACAAGACAAAAAACTTGAGATCCATTACTCATGTTGTGTTGTTATATTTTGAAACCTGAATTTTATTTTTTTTTATCTTTTGTTTCTCTGTTTTTCTTGAATAATTTTATTAAAGTCTGTTTTTAAAAAGTATATTTGTTTCTTTTTTCCTTTTTAAGGGTTAGCAAAAGACACAGTTTTACAACGGAGCGCGTAGTAACCCCTGACTTTCATCGACAACAAATTTTCTGAATCAGAGCCGACATTAACTGTTAGATCCTATCAAGACGCCACTCATTCGAGGTAGCTGTTCACGCCTTAAAACAACAAGATCACCAACTTGCAAATCACGGTGCGGATGCTTCTATTCGTGAAATTTAATGAGTTCTTTTAGGTATTGCTCCTTCCATCGAACACTAAACTGATAATGAATAATTTTAAAGTATTCCATCTTTATAGCAACGATAGGCTTCCGGAGGACAAAGCAGAAGACCACCTTGCAAAAGTGACCCGACTTAAACGAAGAAGATCATCGATATTATTTGACAACGGGGTTAAAAGGTCCCGCATTCAGAAAAAACTCGCTGCGAGCCAATAATGTGGCAAATTCTTCGAAGGTGTACTTTGCGTTGTCCGCAATATTTAAAAATGAACTTTTAAAAACTTAACTCCCGCTCCCCACAACTCATCCATGGGCGTCATCCAGGTAGAATGATTTTCCCTATGATGTTCGAAATAAGTTGCTAAGGAGTCTGCGAGATAGGTTTAAAGGAAGATCGGAAATAAAAAAGAAGCTTTGACGCACCCACAAAATTGTTCCATTTTCAGACACTATCGTGGTCAGTACACTCCTCCAGGAGACAAAACGCATGAACGGGGCCAAGAAAGCCGGAGTACATATAGATCAACAGCCTACAAATGATCGCGTTGGTGGCAAAAATATAAAAGACATAGTTAAGTCTTTTAGGTGGCATTTTCTACCTAAAAATTGTGGATTGTGAAGCAAACCGCAAAGTAAACACCCGTAGTCGTAAACAGTAGACTCAGAGTTGTCCTTTCCTTGGCAAGAAACCCATAATTTGAGAAATTAAAGATTTTTTTATACAGAAGGCATGGCTTAAATTTCCGGATTTGGTCTCTGATTAAGGATTTTCATGTTGGTATCCAATACTGGATCGAAAAATGCGAGTCATTAACTGAATTACACCATGTATCGAAAACTGGTAAATATACGCGGTTAAGTGTCGGCGGGATACGTTTGTGGCGGAATAAGTACTGAAAGTTTTTCGTTATTAGATAATTCAGCCTATGCAAGTCTACCATGAGAACGCATTATCTGAGAGGAATCTAGAAAGGCATTCAAACATAAAATACTTTGTACCGATTGATTAATTTTTGTTTTGTATGCTTAACTTCGGCAAAGACAGTGTTTTTGACCCATAATAAAGTCGTACAAAATATGCCTGGGCTTTGTTGGAAAATCGCAACACGTAAGGAATTACTGGAAGTGCTTTAGTTTGGTTTTCCAAATCAAGTGCTTGTGCATTAATAGGACCACGGATGGTTTTGTATTCTAATACTGATGCATCAGGAGGGTCTTTAGCTAAAAAACAGGCCTGCTCAATTGTGAAACCCAAAACCAAGGAGGAAAACGTAACAATAAAAACGCCAGTTAAGTAGCAGTAAGCTGATATCAGTTAAGAGAAGTGGACCGATACATCATTCAAGCATTTGCCACAGGAAGTTGGACTTAGCGTTAAAACCATCCCTAATTTGATTTTCGTACTTTGTAGCTTGATCACGGTATGATGTGGTTGAAGTAGGATCCTACCCCTTCATCATTCTACATTCATAAAGCTCAGCAGGTGACATATGTTCCAAAAGACCATACTCTG
Source organism: Matsumurasca onukii (assembly GCA_018831715.1). NCBI lineage: Eukaryota > Metazoa > Arthropoda > Insecta > Hemiptera > Cicadellidae > Matsumurasca > Matsumurasca onukii. The sequence goes on along the minus strand of JAHHFQ010000039.1, from coordinate 22,154 downwards.
CAAGAGCCCAATCATATTCTGCATTAATAGCAGGTTTCGACATTAAAGTTTCTCATTTCGAAAACATTTGAAGTTCCAAAATGTCTATTATCGCGTACCTAAAATATTTGTTTTAACCCTCCTGGATGATGTTAGGATAGATATCTGCCTTAATGAGCATATTTATACCCGAACTTTTACAGAAGCAAAGATCAGCCAGCGGCAAATCGCAAGTAAAGTTTCCATGAGTGAGATTCATTGATATTGCGGGAAGATGGGACGTGAGTTTTTCAAGGCCAGCGCTTTAACTTGCATTTTAAACTCTTCAAGATTAGAACCGATAGTAAGTTCACACTGTTTTAATGAGGACACCGTGAGAACAGAACCCATATCACAATAAGGCTCGCATGTTCTCGACGGGATGATTCAATCGCCTTTGGAAAAGCTCGGTTTTAAATGCCACCTCCGAACTTGGGTCAACTAAAGCCCGCGCAGTAAAACACAAACCCCGATAAATCACCTCCACCAAAGCGGTAGCGAGCAAAACTCGTTGAAGTGTTTTGAAAAATATCACATTGTGAATGAAGTGTATACCTTGATGCCGGGAGCTTGGTCTAGCTAGCACCGCATTCGATGTTTAAGCAAAATTAGAAGATGCAGGTGCTATGGAATTATTTGCCAACGGTGCCGGCTTCGCAGTCATCGGGGATGATGATCTACGTTCAAAATTCAGTAAAGAATGATGTCTGCTCTTGCACAGAGACAGCGTTCGTGCTTACAATGATTACGAGCATGATAAGTGTGAGACAGTTGAAACAAAATTTATGTAATCGAATCGTTTGCAAACGTTGATCGAATGTGATTTTAAAGAAATTGGGACAAACGCCGCAATAACCTTAACATGAACGTTTCGAACGGTCTTGGCTACGCGGATGTTGATGAATTGGATTTGACGCTAGATAATTTGTTTGGCAATGGGGCACCCTGTTTTGACTCAATTATGCTTTCCAATTATCGATACCGTTCCGTTAAGAATATGTTGATGGTTTCAGAATTGGGATTTCAGTAGGATTAGTCATGGTCTTCCCATAGATTTAAAATGTATATAGATTAACGCATTCTACTAATCAGTGTTAACACTGTATGATTTGAGTGCGATAAAACTATTAATGTGGCTTTTGCAAAGCCTTAAGCCCTTTATGGAATCACTCATAATATATTCTGACTTAAAAGAATTTGTATATGATTATTTTACCAAGATACACTTGTTCTCAGAATGATCTCTCAAAGCACCCCAGTTTAACCCAAAGTTGCTATCGGTCAAACTAAGTTTATTGACTATTTCAAAATTCCCCGCATTAGTTTTGTGTCGCAAATGGAGCAGCTTTGGACGTCACTGAGTTTTGAATTTTTTGTTCACAGCTGTGAACATATTACCAAAAGATGGCCATTCAAGGTAGTTACCATGAAAATCCTGTGTATCTCATACAGGCACCTTTATTCAATGAGAATTATCACCTGAAAATTTTCCCGTTTGATTTGAAGGATTATCGTTGATTGAAAGACTGTTGGAACTCTGCAGCCCGCATGATTACGAGATTTTAGCAAGTCAAAAATATCACCCGTGCAATGGAAAAAGATGGCTGAAGAGCTTTAAGCTTGGTCATTTCAACGTTAGAAGCTTGTATGTACTTCTCGTAGCTTTTAATATACGTCGCGTATGCCTTCTTAAGACCTTGCCACAAGTCTTTTAATTTCTTTTGTAGACCCTCTAGAATAGACACCTTATGGCTGGTAATTGACTTTTGCTAAAGGTCTCACAAAATTAACCAATTGATCGGAAACGAATGTAAATTTTATGAGCACCATTTGATCTACGATTTTTACCACCGACTACTTCTTTTGTTTTAATGGAAGTGTGAATTTATATGATATATGTAATGTGTAAATTATTATAATGTATGTAATATGTTAAGGTATTTAATATGACAAATGAATTAATAAAATTGTATTTGCTCGCAAGTTATCAAGGCACTACAATATATGCATACTGAAACGTACCTTAAACAATTTTAAAGAATCTTGCTCGATATAATGATTAACGATCCGAGCAGCGTAAAAATGAAATTTTTAATGACATCTTATGGCAAGGCAGTTAGTAATATAATTTAATATACACTTTCAAATTATTTAACATAAGCGAACTTGTCGGACGCTAAGTTAAAGTTTCTTGAACATACGTGTATAAATAACGGACATACGTCTGCATACATATATACATATAAATATAATAATTTTAAAATAAATATTGCTTAATAAAGAGGATTTTGTTTTGATGTTGTTGCTGCTTGCTGCTTGAAATATTGTTGATTGCTTTGTTGTTGCTGCCTGGTGCTTGGTGCGTACTTGAAAATATTTCTGTTCATGCTTGGTTTGTCGGTAAGTGCGGTAAGGTCTTCATTAGAACCACCCAAGATGTCATGATTGTCAAACTTATGGTCCTTTATGCAACAGACTAAAAGTATAATTTACACGATGCTTCCACAGACCAAACGCTTTATCCTGTTGTAGCATCCACACATTTTATGAGACTACGTCGTAAACAACCCATCTGCACACCTCTATATATATTCGTATAAAAGCATATCGAGTTTTGTCCGTTTCAGAATAAATTCTGAACACGATCGCTGCAGCTATTACAGTATCTTGAATCAGAATCTCGTGAAGTAGTGTTACGTTTTCTTTGGTTTCGAGCTATAATTGTTAGAAAGGCTGGAAGTGAAAGCATCCGACACCGTGGATTTCAAATTATATTCGTTATTTATTGACGATAAACAGTTGCAACAGTATTGTTTATAGATAACTTTTAGTTTTTAACTTCACACTTCACATTAAATTTATCAACGTAACGTTAGCAGTCGCTTATCTTGAACCAAAGTCAGCGATTACTTCCCGCTGGAGCTACACCATAGCTTTAATTTGACTGAATTTAAATAAAAATAATAGAAAGCAATGTTAGCAATGCATTCATTCATTTAGAATTTGGTTTGCCGGCTTTACTAGAAAAACCGTCTGTAAAAAGTTGTATAGAAGTGTTACATGAGAAAGCACTTTCCGATTGTAGCATTTCCTTTCTAAATTTCCTTATTCAATATGCCTGTTGTGTCACATGAACAATTATAAGGGAATTGAATCATCAAATACTTCTATTCCACAAACGATTTTTTTCATGTCAACCTCAAGGCCTTTATTAAAACCGGAAGAAATAAAACGTTGGATGTTTGCGACATGGCTATAAGGGTCGCTCACTGTCGTATGAATCAAATTAAACGAAAAGTTATTTTATACACTACTACTAAGATTAGGTTATATACCAGTTAAACAGTTGTAGACATATATATGTGAATCCAAAGAGAAATAATTAGATGTCAACAATTTTATTGAAGGAGATTATGAATGTCATATAAGATCCTTTTTAAACCAGTGCCTAGAAAAGTATGGCCAAATAAATTTAGTTTAGATTATCTGCAAAATATGTGACGTTTCTTGAAATGATGATGAAGAAGCAAAAGTAATTGTCAAGTGGTTTTAAATAAAATGTCCTTCATAAAACGGAAAGTTATATTATGGGACGATTGTGCTGAGCGTAAAGATGATTTAAAAGCGAAAATCTTCTTTAAAAAAGTTCAAATTCCAGTACGTGTATCAAATTATAATGAAGCTACCTAACATTATAGAAAACAAAACGGCATGTAATAACATTCAAAACCATAATGGGTATTGTTTTAGTGAGAATTGATAGCGGCTCTAAACAATTGATTAGATTAGGTGAAGCAAATGCTATCAGATCAGCCACGTATCAAAAAAGATTTTAGCTCTTAAGAAAAAATATAAAATTTAGCGGTTTGACATTTCCATTAAATGTAGTCGACATTAAAACAAAACGATTCCAATTATAGAGGCAAATAAATTATTAAAGGACCATTTTTAATGGAAGAATAAAAGACCACAACATATTAATATGCCATACTAATTGAAGCAGAAAACGAAAGAAGAATTTCCCAGAGTAATGTGCCTATATTTTCGTAAAAATAACTATCAAATGTTGTTATTTCCGGAAACATTTGACTTATTCTCTAAATGAAAAAATTGTATGTCTTTTGTCATACTTTATTCCAATTGAGCATAAAATTGTTATTCCAAAACGATTCTGGATTCGTCCCATTTTATAGCATCAATTATGTGTTTGACTATAATTTTGAGGATCGGTCAGAGTATATTGTATATCTAGAAGTGCACAACTTTTGGATGAGACAGGTTCCAACCACTTCATCATTCAGACTTTTAATGATAGGATGTTTTACTATCTTCCAAATTGTAAACATTTCTGAAGATTTTCATACTGGTTATATTCTTGGAGTAAATTTGAAACGTCCCATTGATAAACACGACAGTCAAGTGATGCTTTACGATTTTTGTGGGGTTCAATGTACCTCTTCCAAGTCCTCAAAATTCATTCCCAACTCAAAGATAAATTAAAGTAAATTATTTACTAAAGAAATTTACAATAGTCTCATAATTTTAAAATTCAAAACAATTTCTTGCCAAAAAAAGTACAAAGACTCAAGCAGCGCTTTATAGAACTCTTACCAAAACAAAGTTTTAAAAAATGTTTTTCTAATAACTTGGTGTGCTTATGAAAAGAAAATCTAATTACATACAAATTAATCTTAGTTTGAATATTTAATGACTAATCCATGTGTTTAGGGTTCTGTGTACTCGACCTTTAAATGTAATATAATAATATTATAAAGGATGGTGTCATAACACTGTTTGGGGACACAGAGAAATAACACCTAGTGATACCGTTATAGATGGATATTTCATTGCTATATAATATCCTTTTGTTTGTACATATATATATAGGAATTATTTGGTCGATTTTATGTTTTTACAATTTTAAGCAGCTGTTTTGATAATTTTCAATTAAGTTGATACATTAACTAGCATATCTATAGCAGCAACATTTGTTAACTTTGTTAATCTGATAACTTCTAATTTTCTTTTTTTTCTTAAATATCGGTATATGAAAAATTTTAATATGTTCGATATATACAACACATGCAGATATATACATATACATGTATAAACAAACATAAATAAAATATATATATATATATATATATATATATATATATATATATATATATATAGACGAACACACATATATAACTTACATAGTGTTACAATTTTGTTAATTTTATATTGACAATTCTTTTAAATATATATATATATATATATATATATATATATATATATATATATATATATATATATTTATATATATATATATATGATATATATATATATATATATATATATATATATTTTATATATAAAAAGTGCTGATTTTTATACATGTTTGTTTTCTATACATATCAATCCATTTCACTGATTCTTAAAAATTAATGTTTGATAAAGTGGGTACATACTTTCAATCTCAATAATTTTAAAAATAAATATTTTCAAAAATATAAACCTATATATATATATATACATATACATATATATATATATATTTATGTATATATAGATATATATAGAGAATATATATATATATATATATATATATATATATATATATATATATATATATATGTATATATATGATATACATATCCAATTATTTTGTGTGATTTTGGTAATTTCCTTTTGTTGACTTTATAATTGCTAATTTGTTAACAACATATATATATATTAATTCTTCCACACAAGTTTGATTTATATACATTTCAACTTTTCCATTGATTTTAATATCCTGTTAACGATAGCTAGTACATACTGTCAACTTGATAGTTTAATTATAAAATATTTCTTGAATATGTATAAATAAATATATATATATATATATATATATATATATATATATATATATATATATATATATATATATATATATATATATTATTATTATTATTATTCACGTAGGCCCAATCGAACACGCGAAGTACGATTAACGCCGCCGCAGCACGTTAGCCCTTTCTTGCGCCATACATACTTCATCCTTTCGGAATGAAGAGCCTTCCGTTCATCAGTCCAGGTCACTCCCGTCCTTTTTGTTACTTCCATCTGGTCAACCTTCCAGTTATATAATTTTTCTAAATATTTTTCTATCATAAACATCCGTTTGAGTGATACTCGCTGCTCTCAAGTCTTCCTTAACTGCTGCAATCCATCTTATTGTTTCTTTTGCCCTACTCGAGTTTCATAAAATTCTAAAATTTGTCTTGTCAGTCTTGACGGTGCCATTCTTTTAATGTGTCCGTAAACCTTAGTCTCCTTTTCTTATGTCAGAATGTATGTCAGCATATTTCCCTATTTCTTTATTTCGAAGTCTGTATGTGTGTGGTTCAGTAATAATCGGGCCTAATATTTTCCTAATAATTTTCCTTTCCTTTTGTATACGATCTAAATCTGATTTCTATTCAGAACCAATGTTTCTGCTGCATACAAACATTCTGGTTTAATAACTGTGTTGTAGTGCCTAAGTTTTGCAAATTTAGAAATTGATATTTTATTATAAACGTCCTGAGTTAATCTAAAAGCGTTAGCCGTCCTTTGGCATCGGACAGCATTAGCACTTTTTCGAGTCCCGATTCTGAATAATTTCTCCAAGGTATCTAAATTGATGGACTCTTTAATTTTACCGTAAGTTGTATTCAAGTGTTTTGGAGCAGATTTCAGGTTTGTCATAAATTCTGTTTTTTCGAATGAAATCTGTAGTCCTACCCTCTCAGCGATTTCCTTTAAGATTTCGATTTGCCTTTCGGCAGTCGCAATGTCACGCGACAAAATTGCCAGGTCATCAGCAAAAGCCAAACAGTCAACCCTAATGCTGGTTCTTCCTAACTTGATAGAATCATCCACATTATTTTCTATTTTCTTTTTCCGCCATTCCTGAATTACCTTTCCAACACGCAATTAAATAACAGTGGGGACAGACCATCCCCCTGTCTAACTCCCGTTTTAATTTCGAATGAATCTGAAACCCTCCCAAAATTTAACTTTTGATTTGGTGTCAGTCAGTGTTTCTCTGATTAATGCCAAAGTTTTCAAGTCTAGACCCTGTTCTCTGAGAATTTGAAAGAGGGATTCGCGGTCAATCGAATCGTAAGCTTTTTAAAGTCAACGAATGTGCATACAATGTCTTTGTTATATATCTTTTGATGTCTTAAGATTAGTTTCAAGTTTAGTATTTGTTCCCGCAAGATCTGCCAGCTCTGAAACCGGCCTGATATTCACCAATATTGTGTTCTAACTGTTGTTGAGCCCGGTCTAATAGGCATTGAGAGAAATTTTGTACGCAACTGAAAGTAAGGAGATTCCACGGTAGTTGTTTACATCTGTTCTGTCTCCTTTCTTATGTAATGGATGGATAAGAGCGTTCCTCCATTCATCAGGAATTTTTTCCGTTTCCCAAATATTCTTATAATTTTGTAATTTCCTTGACAGTATTAGGTCCAGCCGCTTTTAGAAATTCTGCTATTATTCCGTCCTCACCTGATGCTTGTTGTTTTAAGTCTTTTAATTTGTCTTTCTATTTCAATTTCGTTAGGGGCACAGGAGTCTGTTAGCTGTATTAGTCTGAAGTGGTGGAAATTTATTGGTCGGTTCCGCAGTTTAAAATTTTTCGAAATATTTAGCAAGTTCTGCACAATTTTCTTTATTACTAAGGGCCAGGTTTCCGTTTGCTTTTTTAAAGCATAGACTTTGGGGTTGATAACCATTTAGTTTAGTTTTAGGTTTTATAGAAGTTTCTTGTATTATTTTTCTGAAAGTTTTTTTTCTAACTTACTGACCTATTTCTTCTCATACTTTCTCTTTGTCTTTCTTATGAATTTGGAAGTTGCCCTTCTGACATTTAAAAATTCTTTGTGTTCTGTTCTGTTTTGTTGCTATTCCTTTTTAAAAGCGTCATGTCTTATTTTCTCTCTTCACAGTCCTTATTCCACCATGGATGTTTATGTTTTTTTTGTGAAGGCAGTAATTTTTGAGCTGTGCTAATGATTTTGTCTTTGAGGTCTTGCCAATTTTCTGCCTCCCTTCCTCAAGTTCCGTAGTAAATGTTGACCTAGTTTATAGGTGTCAAATTGGTGATCTGAAAGTTATTTTAAAAGTTTTCTAGGCCTCAGTTTTAGTTTTATTCTAGTAAGGTAGTGATCTGAGTCAATGTTAAAACCTTTTCGTACTTGTACGTTCATAACCTGTAGTAGGGATATGATATCGCTACATGGTCAATTTGAAATTCGCCGAGAAAAGAATTGGGACATCGCCATTTTGTTTAGAGGGAATTTTTGAAGTGTGTTGACATTATTTTAAGATTAAATGTTCTGCATGTTTCAACTAATCTCTGACCGTTTCTGTTTGTCCATTTGTGACCTGGAAAGTCTCCGATAGTTTTCCTGAATTTCTACCTAACTGGGCATTAAAGTCACCCATCAAAATTTTACGTGGCTGAAGGAATTCTGATATTGTGTTTTCTAAGGTTTCCCATATTTCGTTCACCTTATCAGGATCCGAACTATTGTCCTGGTTTACTGGCATGTGTACATTTATTAGAGTGTACATTGTTAGCACACCTAAGCGTTATTGTCATTAGTCTTCTGTTTATAGGAGACATCCGTTACCGAGTTTAAGATGTTCCTTGATATAGCAAACGCAACCCCCAAATGTGGTGCATTTCTAAGAATTCTTTTATTAGTCTTGCTCTTGAATAGTCGGTATTTACCAAAGTCCATAGTATTTTCGTCTGTCAGTCTTGTTTCCTGAAGTGCTAAAACCTGAATATTTTGTTCTATGGTGAGTTTCCTAGTTCGTACAGCTTACCTTGTTTTAAAAGTGTTTGTATGTTAAATGTTCCAAAGAATGTCTTAGTTTTTGTTTTTAGTCGGCCGGAAGATCGGTCACACAACGGAGTAATTGTATTGTTGTCAAATTGCGTCATAGTACTTTAAATCGTTTGGGTTGAGTCCGAGAACTCAGTTTTTAAGACTGGAGGTTAGTTCCAGAATACGAATCGCAGCCGCACCTCTAGGAACAGATAACCATGCCGCCGCCTGATACAAGAACAGCGACGTTGGGTTTTAAGATTTAAGTTTTGCTTTTTTTTAAATGTTCATTATGACCCACGAGCTGCGAACAATGTAAAGTCCACGGACAGAGATTCGCATTATCCGGCAAGGCTTATTGGAACCGAGATCGCCAGGTATCCGAGCACACCGTTAGAGACTGAGCTATTTTACTGGGTCCTCAGCCAGGCTGATTCTTCTCGGCACGAAAGTCTGTTAACATATATATATATATATATATATTTAGTATATATATATATATATATACATATATATAAGAAAGTATATATATATATATATATATATACACACACAATATATATATATATATATACATATTACATACATATATACATACTTGAGCATATTAATATATAATCGTATAATATATGCATAACTAGTATTACCCAGGAAAATTAGGATAAATTCCTTTTAAGAGTGAGATCAGGCATAAAGAAATCAGGATATTATAGGTTGTATATATTATTATATACATATACATATATATATATATATATGATATATATATATATATATATATATATATGTGTTATATATATATAAATATATATATATAAATATATATATATATATATATATATATGAGCGATATATTTATATATATGATAGTAAGATAATACATGATTATTTGTTACTTACGTGATGTTTGATGTCAGTTTCTTTATGTCCCTTTATCATGCTCCTTATATTTGAACCCTTTAAGTATTCTACTGAAGGTTTTATATTCTGCAGTGTCCTCGCAATGCATTGTCGTAATATTCTGTAATATTGTGTTAATTTCACTCTGGATTCTAGCACCCTTGCTTCGTCATAATTTTAAATGCTCTAATAGTATTGTTGTTTTTTGGCGGTCTACTTTTGTGTTGTCAGATCCTTTCCTGGAGTTCCTTTGATTGAAGTCCTGTACGCCACACCCAAAAGTATGAGATTGCCGCTTACCTTTTTCTTCTGCAGTTGACTTCCAATATTTATCTGACTCAGGGCGTTTGCGTTCATATTCTCTTTTCCTGCTTTGTATTTTATTTTATATTCCGAATCTGGCCAGTTTGTTAGAATCTGGCAATTATAAAGTTATTCTTAAAACTAAAGATTCTTTTTAGTGTTCTTACGATCTTTATAAATTGTAAAATGTCGACCAAAGAGCGAACACTTTAGTGTCCATACTGTGGCTTTGTCTGTGCTATGGTGCTTTAGTACCTCTATGTGGCCTTTATCTGCCACCTTTGCTGAATTTTGGTTCTGCTGGCGTATGTTATGAGTTGATTATTTCCAACATGACCCTGTGACAATACGGTGCCCAAAGCCTCAATGCTGGCGTCAGTTGTAAATATAAATGGCCATTCAAAGTGCAGGTATCTTAAGAGGAGAAGAGAAGCAAGAAGATTTACAATTTATAAACGCCTCTTCACAACCCTTACTACATAAAATCGTGGACCCCTTTAATAGTTTATTTAGGGTTTTCATGATCTTTTGACAATTGGAATAAACTTCCGTAGTATTTGGTAATCCCAAAGAATGGTTGAAATGGTCGAAAAGTCTTTGAATGTTGAAAATTTCTGAACACACTTAACTTTTTCGGGGTTTGGTTTCACTCCCTGCTGAACAGGCGTGTCCCAAGTAAACACTCAAATTAAGGTTATTGTTTCTTAGTCAAGTGAATACCTTCACCAATTTGTTGTTGTGGTCTTCAAGGGTTCTTCCATAAATCACAATGTCGTCAAGGTATACAAAGCATTTGACTTCAAATAAGCCATACTTAGGACGTCTGCTATTAGTCTTTGAAAAGTCGCTGGCCCACCTGTGAGACCGAAAGGAATGTTTTTAAACTCATAATGATTATAAGGCGTTTGTTTTGATCCTTTTGATCTACTAAAAACTTAGTGGTATTCTGATGCAGAGTCCAAGGAAGTTTAATAGCAAGTGAGTCCTTACTTGGTCTAGGAATCGATGCACTTTGCTTATTATTTCACTGCCCAATGTCCTATAATTCTTGCTTGTTATTCAATTGCGCATCCTTTTAACCACCGCCCAATAGTGTACACTTTTGATTTATATGGGCTTGCCTTATTTTTATTGGGATTTTGTGCATGATTTGGAGCTAAGTGTCTCCTCAAGAAAAAATATATCATTATAGTCTAGTATAGCATTATACTTTCACTTTTCTCTGGTTATAGCCTTATCCATTGGATTCTATCCCATGATTTAGTCCTTCTGTCTTGAGTGTTAGGTGCAACAGGCTTGGGTCAGTTGCTTGTTCCTTTGTTGTATTTATTTGAAACTAGTTCAAGAATACTAATGTGAGCCAAGCCGTTTTCTTTCTCAAGTAATGCAGTTCCTTTATGACCTGGAGCCAGTGTGTGTTTTTCACACCAAATATCACCCTTTAGTGTTCCCTGTATCGTAACCATCTTTTCATTTCGGTCTGGTGTCTCAACTATCGATTGTACTCGTTACATGTCCCTCAATTTCTGCCTTCCGTGTTCTACTGTCTAATGCTGTTTCTATTGTATCCGAAAATATATATCGGAAGGTTCGGTGTTTTGGTGCATGAAACTCCTAAACTTTCTGACTTCCAACCAGATTTTTCAAACATTGAAACGAAGGTAATAAGTAATATCAGAAGATGGGAAATCGAAATATTTGAGATTTTTTCTGGCACAGCCGGTGTGTGATTTTTTTATTTTCTGCTTTGATTTGAAATGCGTTTTTATGGCTTGTGATTTATTTCCACACATTTACAAATGTTCATTATATATTTAATACTAATTTTAGGTAGAGCTAATCTTGGGCTTTTGGGTATTGTAATAACTGACTTACAGAAATTATTATCTTGTCCAATTAAATAAAAATTTTAAGAAATCATTGAAATTCATTAACGTATGTTCCACAAATGCCACATTACGCATAAATATTATTAATTGGTATAATGCCATTTCAATCGTTACAACGTTATGCTTATATGAGTCATAATACTGGAATAATTTAATTAAACTTAACTAAAAGCAGCACTGCCTTGATGTAGAAGCGGCAGCAGTTAGGTAGAACGTTTAGTTTACAGCCTACGTCCGGTAATATATAAGAGATTGACTTATAAATCGAGCTTAGTGTACAACAACAGTATATTAAGAAGGCAGTGAACTTAGAGTTTAGTATGATCGATTGCTGTTGTTTAAAGCGTGTGGAAAGTTAACAACAGGTTTTTGTTGAGGTGCAAAAATTAATGTATCTTTTATAAAACAAATATTTTGTATTTTTATACTAATGCTTTCATGGACTTTTATACAACATATTTATAACCAAGTTTTTGTGTCGTCCATAGATGAAGACATAACAAGTGTTGTTAATTTGATATAATTCAAGAATATTTTCACCGCTTGTAGGCAATGCTTTGGCTGTTGAATGACATAATAGATAGCAATAACTGCTAATAATGATCGTAAATTTTAATTTTTGCTCTTTACTTAAAGGATCCCTTTTCGGGTCACGAGAATAATTTTAAAGAAAAGGAAACGAAATTTATTGATCTTCAGGATAAGGGTCCCTTTCCTTGTATTTAGGAATACGATACTTGTCGCAGTGATATTCGTTACGTTCTATTTCTTTTGTTGGGCAACTTACGCCTAAATTTCTGCAGTTTTCATTGTAGAAAGTTCTTTTCGATAGCTTCATCACAGCTAGATTTACGTTCTTCTCGGCATTTCTTTTTCCACTTCAGTTTTGAATTAAGCCAATTTAATTTTAAATTAAATCGAAATTTAGCAGACGTCCGATAAATTCTATATGTAGGCAGTTTTGCGTTTATTTTTCAAATATTAAAAAATTAAGCTAAATATGAGATAAATTTTAATAAATAATTCATGATACTTAACATTTTTAAATAATTTAACGTACGCTAATATCTTTACATTATATGTATATAAACATATATTTATAATATATATTGTATAGGCATTCGAATATTACAAATAAACATGAACCATAAAGCAGATGTTCACACAAATTCGTTGCTGTAAAACTCTTCAAGTTGGTCCTCTTAAGATAATAAAATTACCACAAGGGACACATCGAATTTTGGAACATCTGTTTCATGTTGAATCACTTGAGGAACTGATTCCCACACCGGCTGCATCTTTAAAAGATAAGTACTATTTGATAAAGATCTGTGCGGTGTGGGAATCTTCGCGTTGGTCAATATTATGTTAAAATTAGTATATAAGCATTGTTTTGTAAAATAAAAGTTAGTATCAAACTTTCATCGAGACTTTGAAATTCACGTGTCTTAAGAGTGCATCAGTTACAAGTGCTGAGGTACAAAATAAAAAAAAAAATTACAAAAGAAATTGCTTTAGTTTCAAGTGCTGAAGTAATTTTAAATAAATTTGAAAACTGACTCAATTTTGGTTTATGTGCCAAAAATTGAGTAAAGCCAAGACTTAACATTTGGTGACCCTGACGTGATTTAATTCAAAACATCGTGTGTTTTTAATTTAAAGATCATAGAAGATAACATCAATTCGACCATGGACTTCGATAATCTTGTGAAAGGACAATTGGCATTAGAAAGGAGATACAACAAGTTGTTTCCAACTTTAAGAAAGATTCAGGCGAAAGGAAATCGAACAAATCGTACTTTGAAGAACGTTTAAAGCGGCTTACGACTCCTTATGAGCAATTTATCAAAAATGATGATTCCATGAGAGAACTGGCTCGCCCACCATTAAATCATGAGTATTTTTCTAAAGATTATTATGCAGAAATAACAAAGCTGGTTGAAGAATACTCCTCAATGTTTCACCAAGAAATCGGAAGATTTAATGATCAAGCTCATGAAAAGGCGTCTAGCTCAAACCAAGAGCTTCAAGGCTTGTTCAGGAAGCAACGTGCGTTAAAGGAATCTGCCAGAAGGTTCTTAACGAACATAGCAAGTACTGCGTCGCCTTCATATTATGCAGTAAAGGTGAAATCACTGGAACAGATTTGGCAACAAATTGAAAACTACCATTTGCAGATCTACGGAAGCTGTGATAATCCTCAGTTAGCTGGATACGATGACAACGATTACATTTCCATAGAAATGGAAGTTCAGGAACAGTTAACAAAACTAATCCTACAAACAGAGCAAACGGAATTCAGCCACACAAATACATCCATAACTCCAGCAAGTTTTAGTCCGCAAATACTGCCGCTTCCTAAAGTTTCCATCCCTACTTTTAATGGAGATTATCTGAAATGGACACAGTTCCATGATATGTTTACTCAAATAGTAGACACTCAGAATATACCAAAGGTTCAAAAATGTGGCATCTCAAATCAAGTCTTTCTGGTGAAGCAGAAAGAATTATCCGCCATCTTCCACTATCAGAGTCAAATTATGCAACTGCTTGACGACGTTTTGACAACAAAAGATTGTTGGTTTCATCACATGTACAAAAGCTTTTAGACCAACAAGGCAGCATATTTACCGGTGCAGCAATCAAAACCTACATGATACCACTCAAGAAAGCCTACTAGCTCTTAACAACCTTGCCATTGAGACAGATTCGTGGGGCCCTTTACTAGTAGCAATTCTACTCCCTAAACTTGATAAGAAACTAGAATTCTTTACGAACAGTCACTCACGAATCCTCGAGGGTGTTAACAACAAAAGAATTCCTCGAATTTTAGAGACAAGATTTCAAGCATTAGAAGCAGTGGGAGTTAAGGAAAATCAAAGAGCTCCTCATAAAGCCCTTACATCAACATCAGTGCAAAATGCTTCTCAAACATGCAAACATTGCAATACGGGCTCTCATCTATATAATTGTGAGTTTTTCTTCGTGCTTCAGTTCAAGACCGCATCAAAATTGTGCAAAAACAAAGGCTTGTTTAAACTGTTTACGTCTTGGCCATCAAGCTAATCAATGCAGCAGCCGTTCTTGTACCAAATGTAATAGACGTCACAACACGTTGTTACATGTCAACCCCACACAGTCACATGAAGGATCAAAATGCAAAACCTGCAACAGCAGAGAAACCACCCCAAACGAGTGGCTCCTTAACAGCCACTCAACAAACAAGTCTTCATAGTTTTAGTGCTCCATGCAGTGGCTATGTGATGCTTGGAACAGTGCAGTTAAAAATTATTGATGCAGATGGGAAAGCTGTAGAATGCAGAGCACTGTTAGATTCAGGATCGCAGATCAACTTTATCACCGAGAGACTAGCTAAACAGTTAAAACTAGCTCCGGAACCTATGCCGATAATAATCGAAGGCATAGGAACCAATAAAAGAAATCATCATTTTCGGTTACAACTTCAATCAAATCCCGATTTAACACATTTAATGCAGTAATAAAAGCATTTGTTTTACCCAAAATTGTGTCAAATCAGCCCACACGCCACATAGACATTTCTGAATGGCACATGCCTGAAAACCTCAATTTGGCAGATGAGCGTTTCAATCATCCTTCCTCAATTGATTTATTGTTAGGAGCAGAGTTGCACCACAAGATTCTTGCTTCAGGACAAATTCAATTGGGTAACAATTTACCGATCCTTCAAAATACTGTATTTGGTTGGATAAGTGCTGGCAAGATTCACAACTGCTTTCAAGACAGTGCCTCCTGTGCAGTTGGCTGCAACAGTGAGGAAGAACTAAGTAACATCTTAACAAAATTTTGGGAACTAGATTCGTTGAATATGCCAAGATCGCAGCTAACAGAAGAAGAAAAGAAGTGTGAGGCGTTATTCGCGCAACACACACAACGCAATAAGGAAGGGCGGTTTGTAGTAAAAATTCCGTTTAAGGAAAGTACAGAGACGTTAGGTGAATCAATGCGAGTAGCTTTAAGTCGATTTTATGGTCTAGAACGTCGATTGTCGAAGCAGCCAGAGCTGAAATTGATGTATACGGAATTCATGCGGGAATATGAAAGGTTGAACCACATGAATAAAATTGACCCTAACACTATTCTCTCACCTAATTATTTCATACCCCATCATTGCATCGTCAAACCAGATAGTAGCACAACTAAACTTCGAGTTGTTTTGATGCATCGGCACAAACTTCAACTGGTGTATCGCTCAATGACATCATGTACAATGGCCCAGTAGTGCAAAGTGATCTTCAATCAATCTTGACACGATTCAGAGCTCACAGATTTGTCTTTACAACCGACATAGAAAAATGTATCGTCAAATGGTGACTCATCCAGATCATCAAAGATTTCAAATCATCGTTTGGAGGGAGGATCCCAGTCAGCAAATGCAATTCTACAAACTCAAAACTGTGACATATGGTACCAGAGCCGCCCCATATTTAGCGACAAAATGTCTTCAAATGTTATCAAAAGAGTTCAAGGAAATGTATCCACTTGGGGCCGTGGCACTCGAAAGGGATTTTTATGTTGACGATGGTCTGACGGGATCAGACAGCCTCAGAGAAGCAATAGAAATAAAGCATCAATTGGTAAAAATATTATCAACAGCAGGTTTTAAACTTAGAAAATGGTGTGCAAATCATTCTAAATTATTAGAAGATATTTCAAGCCAAGATCAAGAAGTTGATCTTGATTTTGCGGACAAAAGTGTTCAAAAGAAAATCAAGACCCTTGGCCTAATTTGGCTACCAACCTCAGACGAATTTTCCATTAAAACCAGTCGAAGCGACAACAAAACAATGACAAAAGGACTGTCACTTCTGATCTAGCACGCATTTATGACCCACTGGGACTAGTAGCTCCTGTGGTCGTGAAAGCAAAAATATTTGTTCAACAGCTATGGCAACTGAAGCTTAATTGGGATGATCCTTTGCCAGTGGAGTTCGAAAATAAGTGGAGCTTATTTTGCAAACATTTAGAAGTATTGGAAAATTTAAAATACCTCGACATCTTACAAATCACAAAAGGTCAAAAGAACTCCAAATTCATGTGTTTACCGACGCTTCAGAACGTGCATATGGTGCTGCGGCTTATTTACGAGCAAAATGCGATGATGGAACCATTTCCGTTCAACTCATCTCTTCCAAATCACGAGTTGCACCTCTGCAGATGCAGACGATACCTCGTCTTGAGCTCTGTGCAGCTCTTCTCGGAGCTCAACTCATCACAAAAGTAAAGACTGATTTACCGTTCCGTGACATACCAATGTGGTTGTGGACCGATTCCGAAATTGTACTACATTGGATAAACTCTGAAGCAGGGAAGTACCAAACTTTTGTTGCTCATCGGATAGGTAAAATTCAAGAACTAACACTGAAACAACAATGGCGACATGTCAGCACTAGCAGTAATCCAGCAGACTACCTCACCAGAGGCATTCAACCTACTGATATAAAAGGCTGTTCACTCTGGTTCCATGGCCCAATATTTTACACGGAAGTGAAGAATGCTGGCCTCCGAAATTTCGAAAGGAACTCTCTGTACCCGACCGAAAAGAACTTAAAAGAACAGCACCAGCACTGGCATCATCACGAAATCCGGACTTGGTTGATATGGTTTACACAATCAATCACCATAATTCCTTTAAAACCTTGGTACGCATAATAGCCTACGTTCTTCGGCTAATAAAACGCCTTCAACGAAAAGAAATATGCACAAATAAAATTCCCTCTTGCGAAGAATTAGACGAAGCCCTTATCATAATTGTTAAGGCAGTACAGCTCAGTGAATTCGAAGATGAAATTAAAATGTTCAAAAATGCAATGAAATTAAATCCACTAGTACTCTTTTGGCTTAACGCCATTTATCGACAAAACGGCATCATAAGAGTAGGTGGCAGAATAGCAGCGTCAAATTTAAGTTTTGATGCAAAACATCCCATACTTTTGCCATACAACGATTCAATTACAAAATTAATTATGCAACAGCGACATGAAGAAGGACTTCACTGCTCTGCACAAGCTTTACTTGCACAAACTAGACAGAAATTCTGGCCTATTAAAGGAAAAATTATGGCCAGATCTATCGTTGAGCATTGTGTTCGCTGTCGAAGAGCAAAACCAAAACATACGAACAATTGATGGGAAATCTTCCAAAAGACCGCGTGCAACCAAATAGACCATTTTACAACTCTGGCGTTGACTTTTGGGGCCAGTGTGGATCCATTACAAAATAAGGGGAAAAACCTTGTAAAGCATATATTGCCGTCTTCTGTTGTTTTGTCACCAAGGCAGTTCACATGGAAGTTGTCAGCGATCTTACTACTGAGGCCTTCATAGGCGCTTTACAACGGTTTCTTTCAAGAAGGGCCTCTGCAAAATTTATATTGCGACAACGCTACCAATTTTGTAGGCGCGAAAAATCAGCTTCATGAGTTAAACGAAACTATATTCAAAATTCTGCACAAAATCGAATCAGTCAATTTTGTTCAGATAAAAGGATTATATTTCACTTTATACCTCCGCGAGCACCACATTTCGGAGGATTATGGGAGGCTGCAGTTAAATCTGCAAAATACCTCCTGGTGCGGAGTGTAGGAAATGCATCACTCACATATGAAGAGTTAGAAACTGTGGTGATACAAGCCGAAGCAATACTTAACTCTAGACCATTAACGCCGTTATCTGCCGATCCGAATAATCTTATCGCACTTACCCCAGGACATTTCCTTATTGGAGAGCCGCTTACTAGTCATTCCACTGGTAACACTACTATCTCAAAGACTCCGTTGCCTACGAGATGGAAGTTAGTGAATCAGCTTAAAGAAGAATTTTGGTCCCGATGGTCTAAAGAGTATCTAAACGAACTTCAGTACCGTCATAAATGGAAAATTCCATCCGCAAATGTTGAGATTGGAACTTTGGTCATCATTAAAGAAGACTTCAGACCACCATTGAACTGGCCATTGGGAAGAATTTTAAAACTTATAAAGGTGAGGATGGGCTGGTAAGAGTAGCAGATGTAAAACAGCAACAGGAGTACTAAAACGCCCCATTCATAAATTAGCCCCTCTTTTGGTGAAGACACTCAGCAAGAACCATCAATTACCCAACAACGCCCCATTCATAAATTAGCCTTTTTTGGTGAAGACACTCAGCAAGAACCATCAATGACCCAACAAAATTCAAGTAAAAGGAGCAAGCTAATGTCCATGATAACAATCAACCTAAGAAAAAAAGACGCAGGATAAATATGTGCAATTATAGCTCACTCTTTATGATCGCTATCCTCATATTGCTTCCAGCTGCGTTTGCAAATCAAATTAAAATATCAAACTTCGGCTCCAAACCAGGCATTCATTTTGAAAATCTTGGATCAGCAAAATCGTCTCAACCCATTGGAACCTAATCGTATATTATGATTTACAACCATATAAAACTGAACTTGAAGCATTGTCCAACGGTACACTTTTGCTACGAAGGATATGTGACGTACTAAAACAATCCAGTGGCTTTCATCACGTAGTATCTCAACTTCAACAAGTCAAAGAAGAATTGGAACTGGAAAACAGTCTATTTTTGAATAAACGAGTCAAACGAGGTGCCATTAATGTAGTCGGAAACGTCGCTAATGCTCTATTTGGTGTGTTAGATTCCGATTATGCTGAACAAATGCAAAAGACAATAACATCGATTGACAACAACGATAAATATCTTTTGGAGCTGTTAAAAATCAAACTAGTGTTTTAGATTCTACTATTAACATTTTAAAATTGGATCAATCTCAAACACGACAAAAGTTTGACCAATTTGACAAAAAGCTTATTTTATCGAAAATCAAGTGCTCAGTAGGAGTGATGCAGAGGGACGTAATAAGAATTTTCAACTCTTAAGTTCACTATCGCTTCAACTTCTTATAATTGTATCAAACCTGCAACGAATTCAAGCGGCTATTGTAAATGTACTCACAGATGTTCATCACGGACAAATTAGCCCATTGCTCCTATCACCATCGCAATTGCGTGATGAAATTATTAAAATAAAACCCAACTTGCGCCTCATCTTCAATTGCCAATACCTCAGGAAGATCTACTAGACATTTACAAACTTATGGATGTCGAAAGTGGAATTACGTTTGATTATGTAATTTTTCAAATCAAATTGCCACTCATTGATTCTGACAAATTTAACATATTCAAGCTGCATCCTATTCCAGCGCTAATCAGTAATAACACTCTGGTAGCTGTGAAAATTTCTACAAAAATCTGGCAATAACTGACCATGGAGATAAATTTTTTCCTATGAATGCTGAACAAATAAATTCGTGCATCATATTACGAAAACGCAACTACTTGTGCCCAAATCCTGAAGCTATTTATAATAAAGAATCCATAAAGTACCATTGTGAAGTAGGCATCTTTAATAACGAAACAAAATCAGTTTGCGCGCTTGAAAGAATTGAAAACGACTTATGGACCCAACTGGACAATAAGTTTCAGTGGCTATTTGCTTTAAAGAAACCTACAAAGCTTACAGCTGTTTGCGGAAAGGAGCGCAGTCAATTATCGCTCGAACACGCTGGGCTACTTACACTACCACCTGATTGTGTAGTTAAACACAACTCATTCACCATATTCAGGTTCGATAAAGTTTCCAGTAAACTAGACGCATCCTATACAAGTGTGGGGGTTCTATCAAAAGTTGCTGACATCAAGAGCATTGAACGTATCCAGAACGAAGAAGAGTTAAAACAATATAAGGATTACCAATATGAACTAACGAAATTGCAGGAAACTTTACAAAACATAAAAACTGGAATTACCGAATCAAATCGAGTCCAGCCAATACCATCAAATAACGGTCAGCTACTTAGCACTATTTTTCATTTGTTGCATTCTCTTCAATCAAGGACTTAAATTCTGGCGCAGCAGGAAGGCATTAAAAAATAAAGAAAACCATCGCCGATGACAAGGGAGGAAATTGCAGACACAAAAACTACCGAATTTACTATCAACATCTAGTTGACATAGTCAACGGGGGGAGAAATGTATAGGCATTCGAATATTACAAATAAACATGAACCATAAAGCAGATGTTCACACAAATTCGTTGCTGTAAAAACTCTTCTCTTAAGATTACCACAAGGACACATCGAATTTTGGAACATCTGTTTCATGTTGAATCACTTGAGCGAACTGATTCCCACACCGGCTGCATCTTTGAAAGATAAGTACTATTTGATAAAGATCTGTGCGGTGTGGGAATCTTCGCGTTGGTCAATATTATGTTAAAATTAGTATATAAGCATTGTTTTGTAAAAATAAAAGTTAGTATCAAACTTTCATCGAGACTTTGAAATTCACGTGTCTTAAGAGTGCATCAGTTACAAGTGCTGAGGTACAAATAAAAAAAATTACAAAAGAAATTGCTTTAGTTTCAAGTGCTGAAGTAATTTTAAATAAATTCTTGAAAACTGACTCAATTTTGGTTTATGTGCCAAAATTGAGTGCCAAGATTAACAAAGTATATATGCATTCGGTGAATCTAGATTACATCCCCTAATAAACTGACATCAGCTTTAGAAATATGGAACATATAAAACCGCACTTCATTGGTAAAAAAAAAAGAAAAAGGACCAACCATAGGGTACTGAAAACGATGCAAATTTTCAAACTTGCATTGATATTCACAAACCTTTTGTGAAAATGTGGCGTCAATCTGTGTTTCAAACGAAACAATAATTATTTTAATTGCCTCCATATAAGACCAAACAGGTCACTGGGTACCATGGGTACTCGAAACGATGCGAATTTTCAATTGAATTGATATTCACAATTTTTTGTGAAAATGTGGCGTCAATTGGTGTTACAACAAAAACAATAATTGTCTTTAAAATTTTCATACAAAATAATAATATAAAAATTATGTAACTTATGCATAATGTTGCAGATCTGCAACATAAAAATAATTATGACTTAAAAGATGTTCTATTGAATTTGTTGTTTTTTTTGTACTAATAACATGTTTAAACATACAAAAGATATTTTTTAAGGTTTTAAAAAAATCATTCATTCCAGGGCTAAACTAATTTATTTCACAAAACGGATTGAAGTAAATCCATTTATATGTAGATGACATTATATAGTTTGGATGCAGTAAGACATCACAAC
>JAHHFQ010000038.1:0-32094 GCA_018831715.1 Matsumurasca onukii | reverse complement strand
AGACGCAACTGCAATGTATACACCACCTCTCTGGACAAGCCTGTTCGCAGCTCACACCTGTCCCGCCGAAACACCAGATATTCCGGCGGGAACAGCTCTGCATTCATAATGTGAAATGAAAGAGAAACTCAAACAGTTTTGTTTGTTGGCATCAGTGCATGTGATCTAAAAGTCAGTATCCCCACCTCTTCAATAAAATTCAAATTGAAAACAACGCCATTGCTCCCAGTACCTCTGGTGAAGTGGGAAGTATTCTAGAAAATGTCCTGACCGAGTTTCAACACAGTAAGAATCAATTGAAATCGGAGCACCGTTGCTATATTATATAAAGCAATATATAAGCAATCGAATCAGACCCGGGTGCGCTCTGGTACGGTGCAATGCTAATCATTGGATCATTCCGGGTACGGGGGCCACAATGACTCGCTGAGACGTAAAATGCAACCCCAAATACGTTTTTTATTCCTCAAAGAGAAAAACAAAACAAAAACATCCAAAAGTCAAACTGAAAACGAAAGTCCTAAAATTGCTGTCCAGGAATTGTTGGATATCCCAAAGTAAGGTTAGTATACAGTTTTGTATTAAAACTTTATGTTATGTTTTTAACTTTAAAATTTTTTATGTTGTGCTTCGGACGAGAGCTGAAAGTTCCTCGAGCTGTGAGCGGACCATCTTTTGAGCCGACATCTGACCCAGTCGATACTTCGATGGACCAGGTGCACAGTAAACGCATCGAGGAGTTTAAGAGACTCTACGCCTCCGTCCACACCAACCTAAAAGCAGCCTTTAAACGTCAATCAAATTATTATAATTTGAGACACCGTGACGTTGGCTTCAAGGTAGGTGACCAGGTGTTGCGCCGAATTCACGTACTGTCTTCCGCCGCCGACGCAGTTGTCGGTAAACTCGCCCCTAAATTTCAGGGTCCATGTGTGGTTATAGGGAAAAAGGGTGTCAACATTTACGTGGTGGCCGATCCAACCACCCAGGAACCACACAACGTCCACGTGAAGGACCTGAAACCTTATTTCACTCGACTCCCGTATGAATAACATGTTGCATGCAAATATCAGATGCACTTTGGTCTCTGCCTGGGCCAGACCGCCAGACAGACAGCAGACTGAGACAGTACAGTTGTAAGTGTTCCTCCGAAATGGCGGCCGATTGGTTGAATCTTGTGCTCAGTCGAGTTTTGTAATATATTTCTGTGTTCATAGTCGAGATAAGTGTTGGAAATACATTCAGTACAGTGAAAACTTGAAGATACCAATTTGGATTCTACGCCAACTACTGAGGAACAGACCTACCTAAACCTAGGTGTGGGTGCTTTGTGGACTGTACTGAAGTGCTTGCTGTGCTGAACAGATCAATATACCGAAATGGCACAACATCTCGTCGAATCGTACCCTACCCAACAGAATCAGTGGGTACGGGGTTTAGTGGGTGGAAACAAAAAATAAAAGATCAAATGAAAACCCTAAGAAGAAGGGAAAAACGGAAGAAGTAAAGGCGAAAAAACAAAAGTACGGTAGGAAGAAGTTTGTAACGCAAGTCGAAAATGAAGATGATGTAATGGAAGGTACTTTGTTCAATGGTAATAAAAGCACACTAGTATGATAAAAGATGACGAAACTGAAATGCTTTCAGACAGCAGACTGAGACAGTACAGTTGTCAGTGTTCCTCCAAAATGGCGGCCGATTGGTTGAATCTTGTGCTCAGTCGAGTTTTGTAATATATTTTTGTGTTCATAGTCGTGATACGAGTTGGAAATACATTCAGTACAGTGAAAACTTGAAGATACCAATTTGGATTCTACGCTAACCACTGAGGAACAGACCTACCTAAACCTAGGTGTGTGGGCTTTTGGACTGTACTGAAGTGCTTGCTGTACTGTACGCAGATCAATATACCCAAATAGCACAACATCTCGTCGAATCGTACCCCTACCCAACAGAATCAGTGGGTACGGGGTTTAGTGGGTGGAAACAAAAATAAAAGATCAAATGAAAAACCTAAGAAGAAGGGAAACAACGGAAGAAGTAAAGGCGAAAAAACAAAAAATGAACGGTAGGAAGAAGTTTGTAACGCAAGTCGAAAATGGAGATGATGTAATGGAAGGTGGATCTCAGCATAGTGTTCAGAGAATTATACGACATCTTAACTACACCCACATCTACTCTTGAGGGACGAATAAAATGGACTTGGTCCTTTGTCCACCCCTGTTGCAGTAGGGTCCCTAAAGAATATGAAGACAGCTATGATGAGAGGCCAGCTTCAGATATGGGCAGCATACAATCTGTGATTGACTATGACGTGGAACTATCAACTACAAATCATCGAAGGACACATTAGGATTGTTTCATTGAGAAGATTGTACCAAGTCCTCAAGATTACGCCCTCGATCTCGTTAGTGGCTTCTGCAAAGAAGGCTGCAGTCGTATGTTCATTTTCTCTACCATTATTTGGTTTTAGAGAGACAATAAAAGGGTACCTTCTAGACTACACCGGGACTCTCGACGGTGGAGTCGCAGTCTGCACCACCGCCCTCAACCTAGAACGCTTCGCCGGGTCAACTTCACCGACCACTTCCAATACCATCGTGGAAGTCTACACGGCCGAAGGAAAAAAGCTTTTTTTCATGGAACGTGCAATGCGGATGTGACGCCAATTCGAACATTTGCGATGTTGTTGCAAGATGGCCATGTGCCATGCACGACTCCTTCATTTACCGAAGCTCGAGAGTTCGCGCTCGGATCGAAAACGGCGAGTTCGGTGCAGGTAGTGTATTTGTCAAATCCTGCAACAAGAGGAGAGACTCTGTTCCAGGAATCATAGATTCGGACAAGAAACCCAATCGAGCGCTGCTTCGGAGTTCTAAAACAAAGATTTCCCATCCTCGCTCTCGACATCCGACTGTAGCTGTCAACCGAGAAAGCCATCATAGTTGCTGTTGTAGTGCTTCACAACATCTCCAGGGACATGAGAGAGGATGTGCCGGAGGTGACAGAGGAGGAGATGGCAGCTATCGCAGCCACAGAGAACGTCCCACTGCAGCCTGCAAAGTGGCGGATTTACAAATTTGCCGCCTACAGGCCAGACCTGATTTGCCGCCCTGCCCAATACCATGTGCCGAGTTGGGGACTTATGAGCAGGTGATGGGGACAG
The DNA here is from genome assembly GCA_018831715.1 of Matsumurasca onukii. Lineage (NCBI taxonomy): Eukaryota > Metazoa > Arthropoda > Insecta > Hemiptera > Cicadellidae > Matsumurasca > Matsumurasca onukii. The sequence goes on along the minus strand of JAHHFQ010000038.1, from coordinate 28,928 downwards.
AGTAGTAATAGATAGTACCCAAAGAGCATACTATCAAAAGATCTATATTAAAGTAATTTCGGTTTTAGTGGAGTTTGATCCACGGTAACAATAGCTTATAGACCAAGAGTCAACCGTCACAATACTAGTACTGTTACGGTACGTTATTAATTTCTTACCAAAAATAAACGTAAACTTAGGAAATTAGTCGGGCATTGATCAATACAGTTACGCTGTTGAATTACCTAATCATACATTTACATTGACAACAATAAAATAGGTCATGCTGTATATTAATAGATAGTGCCTAAAGAGCATACTATAAGATCTTTATTAAAGTAATTTTTAGTGGAGTTTGATCCACGGTAACAATGGCTTATAGACCAAGAGTCAACGTCACAATACCTATGATTTTGTCATAGCAACCCACTCAACGCCTGACCAGCGTTTCATCGATATAAACCCTACACACCGAAACAATGAGTTTGCATTGGGAGAGGCGCCACCTCTTCATCGATCACTTGACATCATTCTAAGACGAAGAGGATACAGCGATGCTGAATGGTTCTGCAAGTTGCTAGTGGTACTGAGAGATAACAATTTGGAGTGCCGAGATGCAGTATCATTGCTTATTGCCATAACTGGCATGAGCAATAGTGAGTTCTTCAACCAGATATCACAAGTCTTGACATCTCAGGGGGTTCATTTGGATGAAACAGACTTCCGCACTTGGGTGACTGATAACGTCTTAACCAGTTACGGTGACGCTGCTGAGGAATGGGCTGACAAATTACGTGCTCCACACTACGTACTCGCTTACTGCCTTACCATGTTGCTCATGGGGAAGTATCTGGATAATAATAATTACTCTCAGTGGTTCCTCGGTCGAAAGAGAACGTTCACTTATGTACTGGGGCTCTCAAACAATGACGAGTTTATCACCTGTTCAGAATCAACATGCTCACATGCCAAACCTATACAATGGGGTGAGGATATATTGGAAGGTGCGAAAGGCCTTTTTCTTGAACCTATTTGCCCAGTCTAGATGTGAGAACTTGTTGGGAACAGGAGCCCTGATTGCTGTCAATCTTTTGCGCGGTGCCGAAATGACCAATTGGCAGTTCATCGTCCATTGGATTGTCAAGCTCCACCCCGACTTACTGATGTGGAATGAACTGGCTAAGTATTTACCCGCACTCAGTGCAGCCCACGCAAAATACATTGCGCTCGAGTCAATGGCAGATTGGGGAAAGTTAACCCACCCACATGAGGAGCTGGCTGAGTTCAGTAACCCTGACCTTTCAATTCCATACGTGGTGTCTCGGGAGATATCCGGTAAGTACGGGAATACTGGGGTGAGAAATATAAAGTCGAACTTGAATAACAGTCACATGCAGGAGTTATTAGATCACGCAATGATGATAGTTGAGACTTGTGGAGTGGCCCGAACTATCGACGGAATGGCTCTCCGAAGATAGCGATATGGCCTTAATAACAATCCACAACTATCTGCATTACAAGATGACTGTGCCGGGAGCATGATGCCGCATGAAGCAAATGAAGGTATTTGTTAAAAAACAATGTTTATTTACATACAAAGGTGGAACTGGAATTACTACTATTTACATTTTACAATAGTTTTCGTCTTGATTGCCTTTAGAAAGGAGTGGCCCGAACTATCGACGAATGGCTCGAAGATAGCGATATGGCCTTAATAACAATCCACACCATCTGCATTACAAGATGACTGTGCGGGAGCATGATGCCGCATGAAGCAAATGAAGGTATTTGTTAAAAAACAATGTTTATTTACATACACAAAGGTGGAACTGGAATTACTACTATTTACATTTTACAATAGTTTTCGTCTTGATTGGCCTTTAGCAAATACGTCAATTATCTCATTGAAGTCCAACACTTTAGTTATGTCTGACCCGATCGTTAGGACCGCCTGCCAATTGAGTCGATCGTTGGTCGTTGTTGAACGCAGGTAGTTTTTCAGTCGCTTCATTACTGAAATGGATCTTTCAGCTAAACAGTTCGAGACAGCCATGGTCAACACAATTTTGATACATATGTGCACATAAGGGTAGATCTCTCTTACAGTGGCGGATTTACGAATTTGCCGCCTACGGGCCAGACCTGATTTGCCGCCCTGCCCAATACCATGTGTCGGGTGGGGGGACTTGCGAAAGGTGGTGGGGAGGGATGAATAGGCGGAGGAAAGGTGCGATGCTTTCAAGGTCGGCAAAGTCGGAAGCTAGTAAAATTTCTTACATGACCAAGAAACTAAATCGCAATAAAATTGTCTAACTATGACAAATTGAGATTAATGGGACCTATAGCCTTAGCTTTTAAATTATCTCTGCATCAGTCAGTTGACTGATGAAACAGATTTATCTCTATCAGAATATTATAAACATTGTATGGGGGAATGGATTAAAATCGCCGCTTTAGTTTACTTACATATCAACTGAACTGTTTACTACTAGTACTGTTACGGTACGTTATTTTACCTTCTTACCAAAATAAACGTAAACTTAGGAAATTAGTCGGGTAATTGATCAATACAGTTATGCTGTTGAATTACCTAATCATACATTTACATTGACAACAATAAAATAGGTCATGCTGTATATTAATACATAGTGCCTAAAGAGCATACTATCAAAAGATCTTTATTAAAGTAATTTCGGTTTTTTAGTGGAGTTTGATCCACGGTAACAATGGCTTATAGACCAAGAGTCAACCGTCATAATGCCTATGATTTTGTCATAGCAACCCACTCAACGCCTGACCAGCGTTTCATCGATATAAACCCTACACACCGAAACAATGAGTTTGCATTGGGAGAGGCGTCACCTCTCTTCATCGATCACTTCGACATCATTCTAAGACGAAGAGGACACAGCGATGCTGAATGGTTCTGCAAGTTGCTAGTGGTACTGAGAGATAACAATTTGGAGTGCCGAGATGCAGTATCATTGCTTATTGCCATAACTGGCATGAGCAATAGTGAGTTCTTCAACCAGATATCACAAGTCTTGACATCTCAGGGGGTTCATTTGGATGAAACAGACTTCCGCACTTGGGTGACTGATAACGTCTTGGAATCCTGCATGCAGGACAAACGAGTATCCCACCCATGCTCCATAATACTCTCAGTGGTTCCTCGGTCGAAAGAGAACGTTCACTTATGTACTGGGGCTCTCAAACAATGACGAGTTTATCACCTGGTTCAGAATCAACATGCTCACATGCCAAAACCTATACAATGGGGTGAGGATATATTGGAAGGTGCGAAAGGCCTTTTTCTTGAACCTATTTGCCCAGTCTAGATGTGAGATTTTGTTGGGAACAGGAGCCCTGATTGCTGTCAATCTTTTGCGCGGTGCCGAAATGACCAATTGGCAGTTCATCGTCCATTGGATTGTCAAGCTCCACCCCGACTTACTGATGTGGAATGAACTGGCTAAGTATTTACCCGCACTCAGTGCAGCCCACGCAAAATACATCGCGCTCGAGTCAATGGCGCATACTAAAGAAGAAGAATTTGTATATAATTTGTGGTTGAGCCCAGCAGGACCACGCGACTAGGCGCTGTTTAAATTGGGACGAGTGGTTTGTTCGCTGTGAACCTGACAATATTTTGATTTCAGTGTTTGTTACCAGGATGCGCTACTAGGCGTGGCTTCTCACATGATTCACGCAGCTGAATGAACTGTGAAGGTAAACTTGAATATGTAATAAAGAAAATACACCCCATTAAGACAAGCAAGTTTAAGGTTCTAGGAGACCAATTTGAGCCATCCCCTTTGGCCAAGCGAGTAGAATGTGAGGAATGCATAAACAGGGTGTCCAGTGTTCAGGAAAAACAAAATTCCCTTATAATTCCTGTATTTTCCCAGGTGTATTTCTCTGATTTCCCGGATTTAGCTACCTTAATAGAGTCATAGTTATTTCCGCCTATTACAGTATTTTTTTATGAAACCAGGACTTTTTCTAGCGCTTGCGATGAAAAAACAACTTTCGTTACCGTTAACGACAATCTCTTGACTCCCGCTAGCACCTACGATGAAATAACGTCTGCGATACCGTTTGCGGCAATATCCTGACTCCCGCTATGCCCGTGACTAAATGAGAACTTTCGATACCGCTAACGACAATCTCGACCCGGCTACGCGTACGGCGAAATAACGACTTCTAGACGATAGCTAGACTCGTCTGTGACATCACCACTTTCGCGATCCCTTTCACAAAATTTCCCGGTTTATGGACGAAATTCCCGTATGCTGGACACCCTGATAAAGGTAGTAAAGGAAGGGTGAATAGAAAAGGCTGGAAGAACTTGATGACAAACATTGTAACTACTGTGAATGTTATTCCGAGCAATTACTAGTTCGTCAAGCAAATTATACGCTTTTGAAGAAAATAAAAGAAATTTGCAGTTGGAAAAATTATGGAGGATAGAGAATTTGCACAAGCAGTAAAAGAAATTGAAAGACATTAAATATAGAAAAAATAAAAGTAGTCTAAGTTCTCCAATGAAGTTTAATTCATCCACACCTAACGTCTCCAAACTGAACTTGGACTGTACAGCTTCTTTCCACAACGCATCATTAATATTAGTAGATAAATCTGTCAATACCACTTTTGAACTGGATCAAACTGTACAACTGGAAGCTCTCACTGAAAAATGCATAGATCTAGAAAAAAAAAGGTATACAATATGAAGAAAAATGTAGCTTATTCAAGGAAATAGAAAAACATTAAAACTGAAATTGAAAATTTGAAAAGCTAACTTGGAATTAAAACAAAATTCAAAAATTTTAAAATAAAACAAGTAAGCAAACCATTAGAGCAGCATGATTTTCAAAACACAGATCGTTATAGAAGAATTAAGATTGAAAGTTTGAAAATGAAAGTTTGAAAGCCGCTTCTAGCAAAAGCAACTTCTAGGCCTACCATAGCAAGTAAAGATAGGTTTGTAGGAAATGGTAACAAACGAAAAAATATATCTGTACCTAATAAGCCTAGGCCTAGTAAAAAAACCAAAAATGATAGACCTAGCTGGAAATTTATTGACAAAACTGAAAAATTGCTAGACTTTCCACCAGTATTTTTCACAAAGGTTTCAGGATATGTGCCCCCTGCAGGACATAGGCCTAGTACTGAATTAGAATTTTTTCAACTGTTCATGACAGATGAATTGTTGACAGAAATTACAAATGAAACCAATAGGTACACTGCTGAGAAAATTCAAAAAATAACTCCTCTTCGCAAAAGATCAATCTGGCACAACTGGACTCCTGTGACCATTGGAGAAATCAAGGCATTTTTAGGGGTAGTAATAAACATGGGACTTCATGAAAAAAGTTCTCTGCAAGAATACTTTTCAGAAGAATGGACAGAAAAACAGTCTTTTTTCAAAGATATTTTTAGTCGTAATCGGTTTTATCAGATCTTCTGGGGTTTCCACCTATGTCCCCCAAATCATGATATAAGGAACAGATCTAGAGGTGATAAGTTGAAGAATGTAGTAGCCTACCTAGATAATAAATGTATGCAGTATTTTGTCCCTTCTTATCATGTATCACTTGATGAGAGTACTGTTGGGTTCAAAGGCAGAATTAAATTCAAATGCTACAACAAGGATAAGCCAACCAAATGGGGCCTGAAAATTTTTGTTTTAGCTGATTCAAAAAATGGATACATTTGGTCATTTCTTCCTTACTATGGTCAGGCAACAACAGACATGCTTCTTAGGCCTGAGTTGTTGGTAACCTCAAGAACAGTTTTGCACTTTGCAGACAAACTTTTAGAAAAATTTCCCGACTGCGGTTTTATCTTGTATGTTGACCGCTATTACAATAGCCTGGAACTTGCTTTGGAATTGAAAAAGCTAAATATTCATATCACAGGAACTGTCCAAGGAAACAGAGCAGGTTTACCATTGCAAGTCTCTAAAAAAACCCATCTAAAGAACTTGAATCTTCAACAACAAGAATACGCATCATTTACTCTCAACGACTCAATTCATTGCCTAGTATGGCGTGATAAAAGGTATGTCACAATGCTCAGTACTAGTACAGGAAATAGTACAGAAGTAGTTGAAAGAAGAGTCAAGGGTAAGGTTCTTGAAAGAGTTTGCAAACCCTCAGTTATATGTGAATATAACAGATATATGGGAGGGGTTGACCTCGCTGACCACTACATTTCGAGCTACAACTTCGGCCGCAAGTCTATAAAATGGTGGCGGAAATTGTTTTTTTGGATGTTAGAGGTCTCCATTGTAAATTCTTACCTCTTATACTGTTGTGAATTTGGCCATTTAGAGCAAAAGAAATATAGGAAAAATTTGATCCACCAGCTTGTGGGTGCTACAAGAAATGCGGATCGAAATAAAAAACCAGGACGACCCTCGACAAGCGACAGTGAAGAAAGACTAAATAAACTTCCTCACTTTATTTATCTTCAGGAGAAGAATACCTCCAAGGATTGTGCTGTCTGTAGCAATAGAAAGGTTCCTGGGGGAAGAAAAGAAACAAAATTCTACTGCAAGACTTGTACTAGGAAGCCAGGACTGCATCCTGGAAATTGTTTTGAGCGGTACCACACGCTTAGAGACTACAAACTCTTTTAAAAGTATGTATTTTTATCACTCTTTTATTAAACTAACTTAGTTACAAAATGAATTATGGCTAAATAATGTTTTTCCCAACATAATTACACTGCATTTGTCATAACCTCAAAAACGCTTAGTGTTCCTGCAAAAATATGAGATCTGAGGGGGGTGTCAGGGCATAAAAAATGATAGTTGAAAGGGTTAAGATTATTTCTCAAGAATTTGATGAAAACCTAATCTCTGTGATAAAATGGAAGGAGTGGAAAGAGGTAGATAGTAGACTGGTAGAGAGTACTTCTTCAGTTTCAAATGCTATCAAGAAAGCAAACAATTTGCTTCCAAAGTTTAAGACCCACTGTTTTGTGAAGACCCAACAGTCTGAACATTTTGAACAAGTGAAGAAAAGTATCACAAATATTATTAATAAAAATTAGTTGTGCAGTTTGATTTTTCAGTGAATTACTCTATAATTCAACAAGATGAGATCCAAAGTGCGCATTGGCAGCACACCCAAGTTGCTATTTTCACTTGTGCCGTTTGGGGAATAGATACTGTTAATTCTTATGCAGTCATCAGTGATGATCTGTCTCACTCAAAATACTCTGTCTGAACTTTTTTAAAGTGCATTTTTGACCACCACAACACTAGTGGTATTGAAATGATTGATGTGTTCACCGACAACCGCGCAGCTCAATTCAAAAGCCGATACGTCATTTCTAATCTTTGCTTCTTGGAAGATGACCTCGGCTTAAAAGTGTCATGAAATCACTTTGCCGCAAGTGATGGCAAAGGAGCTGTGGACGGTGTAGGAGGAGTGGTGAAGGGAAAGGTGTGGATAGCAACCAAAAGCAGAATGTATCTTGTGAATTCTGCTAAGGACTTCTTTGAGTGTGCCACCAACGAATGTGAAAAGATACAAATTCTGTACACACCTAGTGAGGATGTAGAGGCGAACAAACCCCTTTTAGATCAAAGATTCAGTAGGGCCCAGGAAATGCCTGGTATTCAGTCATACCATGTATTTAAGAGAGCAGATGAGACCCATATCTATGCCAAGAAAACCGCAACATCCAAGGAAACCAAGATCCGAGTTTTGCAGCCTTTAGTGAGGCAGAGGCTAAGATACAATGAAGTGTACAGTGACACGTCAGAAAGCGAGTACGATTGGCCAACTGAACTCCAAGATTCAGAAGATGCTACTTTGTCCAGTCACATAGGTGATATCGAAGAAGGAGATTGGGTCGTAGTTATATACGATGAATGGTATCCAGGCAATTTTGTATGCTTTTTGTTTTAATGAAATGTTAAACTCTTATCTAGAAATGGCTCAATTAAATAACAAAAATTAATTTAAAATTTGCCAACAGAAGTAATATTACAGTCTTTATTATACAGATTGAACGTCCTGTGGAGGATGCAGTAAAAGAAAGTTTTAATGGAAGCCTATGGTAAATGATACATAATTTAAAACCATTTTTTCTGAGTAAAAGACCACAAGTTTCATCTCAAAGGACCACCCTAGCAAAATGGCGATTGTTTGAAGTCTTTGAAAATAATTGAAAGCAATTGGTATTTCTGTTAAAAATAAGTTTAGTAAAACAACACAAACAATTTAGTTAAATGGTTTTCAGTAAGTGTTTATTAAATGTACAGCAAGACAATTATGTTTTATAACTGTATTATTTGTTTGTAAATGGATTACATTAGGTTGTAGAATGAGAATAACAGGTCAAAGTCCTGATAGCAGCGGCTTTCTCTTATCAAAAATGTTTGCTTGTTTTGGGAAGTTGGGTTTAGGTTGGGTCCAAGGTTGTTAGATAAACTTTTCAGTCTGTTCCTGAGTGGAGTTCAGACCAGGTAATAGTGTGTTGTTCTGCTTTGTTGTTGTATACTGCAATGGAATTAACAGAACGTGAACGCGTGACGCTATTAATGATGCGAGGCTATGGTGACCGTGTCAGGTCCTTTCGTGAAGTGCGAGACTTGTTTAATGATTTATTTCCAGATAGGAATCCAATATCTCACGCAACAGTCATAAAAGCTGTTCAACGGTTTGAAGATACAGGTAGTGTAAAGAACCGTCGAAAATCTGGAAGACCTAAAAGTGTGACAGACGACGAACATTCCCTGGATACTTTGCAGAGTTTTGTAGAAAATCCACATACTTCCCTCAGAAGGTAGCCAAGAGCAGGATGTACATTTTACTTCAGTGCGCAATGTTTTGAAGAATAACAATTTTAAGCCATATAAAATCCATTTATTACAAGAACTAAATGAAGATGATTTTGATAGGAGAATGGAGTTTTGCGAAATAATGATGAGGAAGTGTGATGAAAATCGTGATTTTTTAAATTGTTTAGTTTTTTCTGACGAGGCCTCATTTACCCTGCATGGGCACGTAAATAGGCACGACTGTAGGTATTGGGCAGAGTGAAACCTCACTGGATGGTAGAATCTCATACCCAGCATCCTCAAAAAAGTAAATGTCTGGGCTGGCATATGTGGACGCAAAGTAATTGGGCCTTTCTTTATAAATGGTAATTTAAACTCTGTTATTTATCGAAATATGCTCCTGAACCAAATACTTCCTGCTATTGAGAATCTATTTGGCCAAAACCTGCCTACCGTCTGGTTTCAGCGGACAGGAGCACCTCCTCACTATGGAATACAGTACGCCAGTACTTGAATGAAACATTCCTCAACAATTGATTGGTCGAAGGGGGCAGTTGAATGGCCTCCAAGATCTCCTGATTTGTCCCCACTAGACTATTTCTTTTGGGGCATTTGAAAGATAATGTTTACAAAACACAACCACGTGACTAAGATGATCTGAGGCAGCAATTATGGAAGAAACACGCAAAATTTCTGAAGAAGCTGTTCACAATGCTGTATCAGATTTCTACACTCAGAGATGCACATTGTCAGACTGTGGAAAAAACATTTTGAACATTTGCTCTAATTTTGTATAAACACTTTGGAACTGGAATTTCCTTATCTTCATTTACAAATCTGTAAGTCATTGTTTCATTTATCTGTTTTCTACATAAAATTTAATAATTAGAATTTTAAATCTTATTCAACACTTTAAAAGTCTTTTTCAGTTCACCACGTGATAAATACTTCGTAACTGGCTTGTAATAGCATTTAAAGGTAACAAATCGGACCATTTAAATAGCAATGTTTTAAATTTCATACAGTCACCATTTTTTGCTAGGGTGGTCCTTTTGAGATGAAACTTGTGGCTCCTTACTCAGAAAAAATGGCCTTTAAAATGATATCATTTACCATAGGCTTCATTTAAAACTTGTTACTGCATCCTCCACAGGGACGTTCCTATAAGTGGTAAAAAATGTCATAAGGCACCAAAGATAGGTAAAACCATAGTATATCCGTTACACAAAATATCAATTGTTTTTCTTTAACCACTCACCAGATATAATGGTGGTTCCAGACATTTTCAACACCCTGTATATAACTTCATTTATATTCAATTTTGAAAAATGTATAAACATACAGTTTTTTAATAAATGTTGTTACTTCAGTCTTCAACATGTTTTAATACTATTTAAACTTAATAAAATATATTTTAGATGTGGTTGAAAGAAGAGATGAACACTTCTTTTCTGTAAACTTCATGGGAAAGATTGGTTCAAAGTTTGTATGGCCTACCAATCCAGACATTCAAACAGTTAAAGATGTTTTGACAAAAATTGACAAACCTCCAATCCATATTTCAAAAGAAGACATTTTGGACTGGACTGCCAAACCATCAGCAGAATTGAAGCCCTTTATGCTAAGTTAAAATAACTTCACAAATACATTAACCAAACTATTATTTTTTAAGGTTATTAATACAGTACCTAATTTTTCTTCCTAAAATTCTGTTTTATTTCTTCTATGTTGAAAAAGGGTTGTTATCACCATTTGTACAAAATGTGTATGTTTATTAACCAATATGGCACAGCTCAAACGCGTATTTGACCTGATTGTTCTTACTCATCCCATCCGTTACAAATTGAATGTCCCATCCGATACAGGACAAATGAATTTATTTTAAGACCTACGGAACTTAAATGCTACTAATTGATATCTAATAATATACTATTCTATCTCATTATCATGTAAAAATATTATTATATGTATAACTGTTTAATAGAACTGAAATTTCACTATGAAAGATAACACCTCACAGTCCCATCCTTTTTGCGTCCCATCCGTTACAAGTTTTCAAACTGTAACAATTTGTATTCAAACAATATTTATCAAGACATATTTACATAAAAATTTAGATTGACTTTTTATAAAACTAGATATATGCTTACAGTGCCACATAAAGTCATATTCATACACCACACAGATCTCAAAAACTCCTGAAGATATTTGGAAAGAACACCTTTCTTGGCCTGCAATTTCTGGGGAGCAAAGAAACGGCTCTAAGAAAGGTACTAAAAGAAAGATTCCTTTTGCCATAACATCAAAAAAGTGGCAAGATATTCATGAAGCTGAGTGAATTGAAAAAGAAAACAAAAAGAGACACAAAGAAGAGAAGAAAGATAAGCTAAAAAGGAACAAGGACACCAGATGTAAAGAAAAAAAGCAATCATTATAAAATAGAAAGCGAAAAAACTTAACGATGGAGTAGATTCTTCAACAGAAGAGGAAGATTTTGACATGTCACTGCATGATTCTGATGACAGCATCAAAGACTTAGAAAGCTTGAGAAAACATACAGAATCACAGAGGTCAGAGGATGATAGTGACCTGGAGGAATGTGGCTGGGACATCAACAAAATACAAGTGAATAAATCATATGTGATAGTGGAGTATGAACGTGCATATTTCCCAGGAATTGTCACACAAAGAAAAGGATCAAAGTTAGAAGTTAGCACCCTAAGTATGTGTTTATCTGGTCAAGACTTAAATTGGAAATGGCCTGAGCCTAAAGATAAAATCTGGTACTTCAAAAGAAATGTCAAGGAAATAATACAGCCTCCACAATTGATATCAGCAACATCTTCCCGCTTAACTGGGGTTTTTAAAGTTCCGGAGATAGCAAAATACAAGTCTGACAACTAGATATTTATGTACATATAGACTATGTTGCTTAGAAACAAATAAAAATATGTTCAAAATATAATTATTTTGTCTATTTGATTTTATTTAAACCTATGTATCAAATTTAAACACTTTTTATAGTTAACTTGCACTATTTTCATTGCTGTATTTAGGTTGTGTTCATTTACTGGAATAGCGTTGGTTCATTGACTAGTTTAAGGTGTTCATTCACTTGGATTTGTTAACTTTTTTAAATTTATAAATTAGCAAATTGTAAAATAATTTTATAGGTTTAAATTATTAATATGATTATAAACTTTCTAACAATCACAACAAAATATATTACAAAAAAATATTACCACTTTTTAGATTGGTAAGATTAAAAAAAAAGGTTTTCTGAACTGTTTATTTATTGGTTGGATTACCCTACTATTTAATTATTACATATTATTTCATTAAAGGGGTCGATAGGTCCGATCAAATGATGACCTACTATCCTTGTGAAAGAAAAACTCTGCAATGGTACGGCAACTCTGCCCTAATTAGAAAACGGCATTTTAAATTTTTACCAAAGTTTGGTGAAACTCAGTGCACACTGTCATAATAATATTTTAGTAAAACACATCCACAGACAGACGGACAACGAAGCGCCGGAGACCCTGTTTATATGGTAAAATATTATTGTTTTGCCCAGGAACATGTCTACAAAGTATGTCCAGAGAGTTCACCAACACCATGTACATATATAAACTCCATTAAACTCTTTTTTGCATTTTATATAACTCATTTTTGTTAATATTATAATGGAGATCATTTCTTGAATAAAGTTGAAATGAAATGAAAAAAAGGAGGAAAGAGGTGCTTTCAGCATGCGCAGTTGGTGAGCCAGGGCGGCTACCATAGGTGCAAACCGTGCATTTGCACAAGGCCGAGCTTGAGGGAAGCCAAAAAGAAAACCTTTAAAATGAAGCGACCTCCTGACATATAAATATTGACATTCAAATGATTATTAAAAGCGGCTTAGGTCACTATACTAGCGCAGGTTGGCTCAATGTAGTGAGCAGCCACTGTTCTAGAGGTTGGATACTCTAGTAGCAGTATGTCTACCATGCGTCGCCGTACGGCCGGCAGCCCTACACCACCCAGCGCCATCGACAGAGACAGACTGAAATCACCTGACTGTAGTAACTGCTGCTGTGGATGAGGGGAGGTACCAGGTTCTGCTACTATTTTCCAGTTAGCCATCCGACGATTTAAAAATACACTTTCTTAGAACTGATGAACAATAACATTACATCCAAAACAGACTTTAAAGTAAACTCCTATTTTACAGCTTGGCAAAACACTGTAACATCACTTGAAGAAAGTTTCAAAAATTAAATCGCTGGTTCTAATTTTGAGACATATCTTCAAGAATCTATAGATTTTTATAATTTTAAAATATCAAACAGTCTAATAAAGTAAAACTTTGTTTATTTCTGAGGCCTTTCAAATGCGTGGCTGGCATCTAATTCTAATCATATTCACATCTAATTTTGAGTTTTAGTATGATGTGTTTAGTATAAAATCCTTGTCTAAAAATGACCTGATTCAAATGTTGTAAAAACTTCTAAAAGTGTTGTTGATACAAACAAAATTGCCGATGAGCTAATGGTCATCTGTAGTTTAGAGAAAAACATGCCGATGGAACTATTGAAATGTGCAATAGCAAATGACTTTGTCCCAAGCGTAATGCGTTAATTTGCGTATTCTACTCACTTGTCCTATTATTGTTATATTTTATTTAACAGTATATAAAATGTTAGGTCATAGCATCATGAAGGGCTGCAATACTTGGGTGTGAGGTTAGCTGCTGCACAGCTTACTGTCACTACTGATATGGCGCCGTTAAAGGTCGGTTTTTCAGGGCCTTGGTCACGGCAGTGGATGCTGTGTCGCTTACTGTGCATGACAACACCTCCCTCACCTACCCTTCCAATCACCGCCATTGCTTCTTTGACGATTTGCGTGTTACTATCTGTACTGTGTTTGTATTAAAACTGTTTACAAATTGCCAGTTTGGGTTAACTGGAAATCCGGATTAACGGCACTATGGTGTAGTTAATTAAAATATTACTTTTTTATAATTATAACAAATTGAAAAAAAATTCGATCGAATATGGTGTCTTTGTGGTTTATCTAAGATCTGAAAGTTGGAGGAGTTTGGGGACGGTGAAAATTTTGCACGGGTGCTAGGGACGATGGCGCCGCCCTGTGGTGAACAACTAGTAAATGTGAACGCTATTATAAGCCGCAATGCTTCTGCAGTCGGCCGGACGATTTAAATCACCGTGTCAGTCGCTGCTGAAAAGACCCACCGACTGATGCTGCCCCGCGACTAGTCATGACGATCAATCGCCTAGTGTAAACGGGCCTTATATGTCATATAAATAAATTAATGTATACAATCATATACATTCGAAACCTTTGATTTCTTCTATAAGGATTAGAATTTTGTCTAGAATTGAACACTATACTTAAATTGGCTATTTTTGTTATGATAGTAGGGTGAGTAGCTAGTTAATTTTGCCGTTCTACCCAATTAAAAAATCAAAATACAGCAAAACAATTGATGGTAACAACTTAAACTGAGTGTAATATTGTATCTGATATTATTATTAGCCTAGACATCAAAATATAGGTAATTGTGTAAATTCATCATATCACATTGGATTTGGACCCGATTCTTTTGGCTAAAATGTTAATGGAATGGTCAAATATAAACTTTGAACTTTGTCTACACTAAGACTATGTTGAGAACTGTTTATTTGTTTTTTTTGGCTGCAAAAAAAGAAAAAATTTTGGATTAAAGGAAAGAGACAAGTTATATAAGAAAAAATAAAATCTGACCTATTTCAAGGCAGCCAAAAATAAGAAGGAGATACCAAAAAGGAATTGTCAAGGGAGTTTAAGTTGGTCAATGAACTTAGTGAAAGGAGAGAATCAAGATAAAAAAATGGAAATCGAACTCAAAGCGCTGTGCAAAATGTCAAAGTCAAAATTAGAGGCTGAAGCTTAGTTAACAATACTCCACCCCAAGTCCTCAGTCAGCAGATCTTGATACTGAAATTGGAGCTCACTCGAGTAATAAGAAAGTCAGTGGCCAAAAACAACGTCGGCAACAAATGAGAAAATTGAATAAAAAAATTAAAGAGCTGGAGCAAAAATTAAAGGACACAAAAAATCCAGAGATAAGTATAAAAAGAGATTTGAGCGTCAGGAAGTAACAAATAGTGTCAAGAACATTTCAAACCCATCACCAGGGACAAAATGTAAGAATACCGTACTTTAAAACTGATTGGGAAAAAGAAAGTACATCGAGGTGAGAAAAAAGATGCTCTTCGCAGAAGTCATGGAAGATCACCTAGTCTCCCGATACAAAAGCACAACATCCACTAAATTTATGAGAAGTTTTAAACAATAAAGTTTGGGAATAAATGAGGGAAAAAAGAAATTATTGAAAAAGTATTGATTGGTAAGCAAATGTTTTGGGAGAACTACTCTTTTGAATATTTCTAAGAAGAGTGCAGCAGCTATCCCAGATAAAATAGTTTTGCTGTTAAATAATTCTTTTATTCTGATCAAGCTATCAGAAATTGCCCAAAATCTGACTATGTTACATTCAAAAAAACAAAAACTGTTGTTAAAGCGACAAAAAAACCTTCATAAAGAGTTTGTTAACCAACAAAAATATAATATATCGGACGTCAGTTTCACTAGATTAAAGCTGTTTTGGGTGGGAACGAAATTTATGCCTGTTATCCAGCATGAAAATGTGAGATTGATTGTTGACAAGCTTTCATACTTAAAGTCATCGACATCAAGAATCGTGGAAATATAAATTCTCTGTTGCAAAGAAAATAAAGAGACATGCCTCGATAGTAAATGAAGAGCTTGAAAGTACTTCAGGTGTAACTGAGAGTGCAAAACATATATTACGAGACTGAGATTGGAATATAGACAACAAATTAAAGTCAGTAACTTTGGACCCTTTCAAAGAGTACAATGAAAACCCACCAAGTTGCCGGAACCATGAAACACCAAACAAAATTGACCTGAGAACACTTAGCTGTTTCCAGTGTGGAACAAGTGTAATTTTCAACAATAATTTGTTTAAATATGTTCAACATAAAAATAAACTAATCTAGCTAACCTAACTTCCACGATAATAACTTATTCACCTTTAAGTTAATTTAAGTGGGTGACAAGCTTTAATAGTCTGCCACAGAGTGCCAGCGGCCTTTGCTTCGTAAAATAGTCCCAACTTTTAAATAAGTTCGCCCAAAACAAATTTTTATATATTTAGGAGCCTCCTCCGCATTGTGTTAAATCAGTTTAGCTCATGAAACCAGTCACTCTTCTAGACAAATACCATTGTCAGATTTTAAAGTAGCCTGAATCTTTTTCCACAGTGAACGTGTTTATCTGAATTATTGCTAATCGAACAGGGTCTGTTCCCAGTTAGTTTGGATGGTAAAATGAAGAGTGACTTATGGATTTTAGCACTTTTCCAAATAATGTAAACCTTCAAAAGGTCAAACAACAGTGTGTTAACTTCGAGGAAGAGTTATTGGAAACCATTAAAGCGATGTTTACCAAAGAAATAAACTGGCTTAACTTTTGCTAACCTAACTTCAAGATAACACCTTATTCAGCCTCAGGTTAATTTGAAGTGGGTGACAGATACTGTCGTCTGCTATATAGGTTACTTGTGGCACCGCGTCAGCGTCTTCCGTACAAATAAATAGTCCCAACTTTAAAGCCACTTTCAAATATGTTCAACATAAAAATAAACTAACCTAACTCGATAATAACTTATTCACCTAAGTTAAATTTGAAGTGAATGAAAAAGTCACTGACAGATGAGTGACAGTTGTCTCCCAGTGCTCTCCGGCATTTTTAATAGTCCCAACTTTAAAGCCACTTTAAACCACTTATAAATAAGTTCACCCCCAAAACAAATTTTTATATATTAAGGAGCCTTCTCCATCATGTTAAATCAGTTTTAGCTCATGAAATCATAAGTCACTCTTCTAGACAAATACCGTTTGGATAAACGGGATTCTAATGTATACCAGATGATTTTGGTGGATCTTTTTGCTGAGAGGCACAATCTTATAAGGTAGTTAGGCTAACAAGGCCAGGCATGTTATGTTAGACCAGCATTTACAAAAGACTCTGCAATTGGTAGACTAAATGAATACTTTTAAAAGAATAGCTGAGTTTCGCAATTACTGTATTGGCTAAGTAGGAGTAGGCCCTACGAACAATTATGAATAAACTAGCAATTGCATCCAAATTCAGAACATTACAAGAATGGTCTAGGACCTAGGTTTTAAGTCAGAGACAATATTAGCAAATCAATTCCCGTATCTTGCTGAGGCATACACGTATTCAGTGCTCAAAAATGTATGTATAATATCGAAAATATGCTTTAATTATCAAAATAGCCAACTAACAAGAAATCAAGATAGAAAAATTGAGAGCCCATATACCAAAATACTTTCGAGTTGGGCCGATAACTGAAGGTTAAAATTTGAATAGAAATATCAGACCTGTAGGCCAATATCGTTCTTACCAATCTTACACATACAGCTCCTTGTGGGTATCTATATGTTGTTTAAAGACAAACGAGTAAGTGAAATCAATATTCAGTATTTCAGTATCAATATCAAGTAAGAGGACAGGACAGGAGCTACGGACAGGCAGCCAACCTTGAACCTACTCTAATGCACACTTCCCTTCGCTCCACCAATATTTCCCTTTCAAATCTAAATTACCCAAACATATCAATAAATTAGTAGGAATGTATAATTGTTGTTGGTTTGGAAGGAGTTTCAAAATGTTGTACCGTATTTATGTCAAACATTTAATTGTGTAAAGTAGCATTGATGCATTTTTAACCTATGTAATAACAATTATTTGGTAGTTTAAAGCATGCACAAAATAGAGTAGAAGAACATATCTTTGTAAATGCAGTAATACAGTAATATTAATTAAAATTTGCTAAAATTTATAGTACACATCTATAATTATTATTCTTTTTATAACAAATCAAACAGTTTATGTAATATATTTAGGGCCTCACCGACAAGTTTTGTAAGCTTGGTGAGGCCAATTAAGACCAAATGTGAAATATTTTGAATTTGAATGTAAAATTATCTCGAAAAGTGAAGAAGGGCCGCCAAACCTTTACGTCGCCGCGCAGCTGAGGCGGACCCTTAAACTTAGTGTAAGTTCACCTCATCCATGGAGTGGTTCGAAGAAATTACGCTACATTTTGGCATGAAATTTTGGAATGTTTATAACAACATTCTCCACTAAAAGCTGAAGTAAAGTAGAATACCCAGTTGGCTTTACTTTTAAATAAGCAACAAAACATGTTCAACGTGGTGTCTATTTTTTTAAATTGACCAATTCCCGCTAAGTTATGGAAATTCTTCAACAATTTGGAAAATAATGAGTAGGTACTATGCCTACTGCTTGCTGAGGGTACTCGATGCTTCTTTCACTTTCGTAATACTTGGTGTTTTCGCGCTGAACCTGATCGTTCCAATGTTTGGCTCGGGCAAATGTACGGATTAAATTCTTACCTTTCAAATCTCCCTTGCTCCTCCCTTCCTTCTGCTAGGTTCGAAGTATGGATCTAGAAAAGTTCCGATTTGATAGTGTTTAGCCGCTCTTACCTCATGCGAACATTGGAAGAAAATCAGCGCGAAAGCAGTTACAGTGACAAAAATAGCGAGAGCTGAAGGGGGACAACGGCGAAAAATCGCTGATATGAAAGAAGCTTTGGGCTTGTCAGTTTGTATAATGGCATATGTACAAGTCATCATAGTTTTGTCGTTAAAGGATCTTTGTACGAATTTTAATCATATATAGTTTAATCTCTAACGACAGTTTGAAGTAAAACTGCAGTTAGTAATCAGTGACCTACGTCGATAACGGAGGATATCTGAAGAACAGAGAATCTGAAAAAAAATAGCGGTGCTTTCAGGAGTTGCTCAGGGATCTGTCTTGGGTCCTGTCTTATTTCTTTAATTTTTAAACAATATATCCAGAAAGTGTCTATCTCTTTGTCTTTTGTTGTGATACATCTCTTAGCCTTAGTTTGGAAGTTGGGTAGTTGTTTGTGAGGGAAATTCCATCGTACAATGGCTATCTGAGAATCGTCTATGTATTAATTTTGATAAGACAAAGGTGGTAAATTTTTCTTTGAGGTTATCAGAATCCAGAAATTGGTAAAATCTCGTTGGGATTTTGATATTTCGGAATCCTCTAGCACCAAATTTTAGGGCACGGAGCAAATCTCAAATTTCATGACGTATTGACTCTGTCCAGAAGAATTGCGTTGTCTTTTTCTCGAATAGACAAATACTTTTCTGACATATTATGGATGCTTTTCCCTGTTTTGAACTATGGTGTTTCTATCGGGGAGTTTTCGAGTGGGGAAATTTTAAAATTCAAAGAGAGTAGTAATTATTAGGATCGTTATAGAACTTAAAACAGCCGGTTCCTGCCAAGGTAAATTTCGTGAAAACAAAATGTTAACATTTCCACTTATTTACATTTTTAGTTGTTTGTGCTTATTGAAAAAACAATCTATCTCATTTCTAATTGTGCCTTCAGGGTACAATCTTCGGCGGCCCAGTGTCTTGGCCTACCTCGTCACAGAACTACTTTTTATGAGCACTAGACATTCTATTGGCCCATAAATGTACAATAAACTACCTTTAACAAAAACGATTAAATAATAATTTAAAGACAACTAAAATTGTTTCTTATTTTACAGTAGTTTTATCTTGTTGATGACTATTTTAATTTTAATAAGTGTAAATTATAATACGCTTATAATTTATTTTTATAAAATAACTTATTCGTGCCTTAATTATAAAATGTTTGTTATTTTGACGTTGCCATGCATAATTTGTTAATTGACAATAAAGATCTTGAGTTTGAGTTTAATTACTTAAGCGGTGACGTCGGGGAGCTCTATGCGATTTTATCGGTTCGGCATCGGCTTTGGCGGAGGAGTCGAAGGTCTTTTACTCATTAATGCATAAATTTCTTTTACATATGTCTATATGTCTAGTTCATTTATCAGTACTAATATTAAAAGGTTATACATTAGTTACAATTATTACTTTATTAAATTTCATATAGTAAAATATCTTTTGAATTACATCTTTAGTTATAATCCAAAGCTAAAATTAAGTTGTTACAGTCTTTTCTTTCTGTCAACGTGGAGCGTTCATTACGTCTGTGAAGCCAGCAATAAATATGGGCAATAAATAAACTCGCCGAACATCGGCTCGCACAATGTAAAAGTACCCTATATGCATAAACTTTCTTATCGACCGTACGTAACAATGACACCGGGCGTTTTTGATATTATTAATTTATGTGTGATTTCTTTTAACGTTAAAGCGGTAATTAAAGGTTATACCTGCATTTATATAGAGGTATTATCTGTAAATGTTGTAAATGTGTGTATCCAAAAAATACTGTGTACTACAAACCGTCATCTCTTGAAATATTTTCTGTATATTTTTTGAAAGACCCCCGGCCCCCTTCCAATATTGGCGAACTGCATTGGCTTTAATCAATTGCTAGGACTATAAATCAGCGAGAAACATATTTTATCAACTTTTAAGGTATACAGGGCTGTCAAAAAATAATGAAACAACCTCGAACAATTCGAAATTAGCGCTATCTTGGAAACGAAAGATTCGCAAACCCCCCGGCTTCTTCAATATTGGTGAACGGCATTAGCTTTAATCGCTTGCTAGGACTATATATTAAATGAGCAAAATATTTTTATCAACTTTAAAGGTATATAGGGCTGTCAGAAAAAAATAAAACAACCTGTAGCCTTTATAGGTTATCCGTTCACTCATTTGGCCCTATCATATAGTACGTTACTGAGACGTCGTAAACCCTTATGAAGCAATATAATTGTTGCTTAAATAAATAGGCTCGAGTTTGGCCGGATGCACAATGCAACTCAGTACAATTATGGAAATCAAACTAAATGAAAAGAAAACGTAAGCGGACCACTTCTATTTAGGATCATCCTGTGCAAATATGATATCTTGGTTAATTCTTTTAGAAAAATTACTTGTATAAAGACAAAAAGGGGAGTTTTATTCCAATTTCATGTTTCTTAAATGAGTTATTACCTGTATTACACTGATACCTTAAAAGTTGATAAAATATTTTTTTTTCTTGTTAATATATAGTCCTAGCAAGCGATTAAAGCCAATGCCGTTCACCAATATTGGTATGGGGCCGGAGGGTTTGCGAAACATTCGTATCCAAGATAGTGCTAATTTCGAATTTGTTCAGGTAGTTTCATTATTTTTTTGACAGCCCCGTATACCTTAAAAGTTGATAAAATATTTTTTTCTCGTTAATATATAGTCCTAGCAAGCGATTAAAGCCAATGCCGTTCACCAATATTGGAAGGGGGCCGGGTCCTTTCAAAATATACAGAAAATATATGAGATATGCGGTTTGTAGTACCAGTATTTATTAGATACACATTTTACGTAATACTTCTATATAAATGCAGGTATAACCAATTACCACTTAAAACGTCAAAAGAAATCACACGTAAATTAATAATATCAAAAACGTTATTACCCGGTGTCATGTTATTGCTACGGTCGATAAGAAAGTTTATGCATATAGGGTACTTTACTGTGCGAGCCGATGTTCGGCGAGTTTATGCCCATATTTATTGCTGGCTTCACAGACGTACGTTCATTCTGGTCTAACAACTGTGTCAAAAGTGTATTGTACAGTGTTTTTTATATCAAACTATGTCAGAAATTAGTTTATGTCCATTAAGGTAGCTTTTAAAAGTATAAGGTATTTGTTTAAAGCCTAGGTTTTTGTATTTAGGAGGCACAGATGACAAATATTGCAATTTCAGTTTCTGGTAAGTTTGCAGGTAATTAATTTTCCTGGCTAGGTTAGGTAGTTACTTCACGGACCTCCGTTCGGATCATCCTATAAAAAAGAGCTATGTTGAAGTAAAGAAGGTTTAGGGGCCTGGTTCATTCATCTAAACCAGAATCAATTCTGAATAGGATTTCAAATCTTCCAACATTCAAAAGCATCTTGGGAGGTGATCAACGAGCAAATTCAGGAAAACTACAAAAGTCATTTTCAGCTTTGACAATCAAAACAAATGAAGGGAGGCATCTTGATGATCCAAAGCTCGTTCGATTTCATAAATAATTATTTTGTTAGAATCGGTCAAAAATTCACCAATAGTACTAATTTCCCTCTTAGATCTTTAAACTTTCAACCTGTCGAACATTGTCTTTTTCTGTTTCCAACAAATGAAGTGGAGGTCAAATCTGTGATACGATCTCTAAAATCTAGCAGTTCCTCTGGTTTTGACGAGTTTCATCTAAGGAAAGCATGTGCTGACTCGCTTTCAAAGCCTCTGGCTTGTATAATAAATAAATGCTTTTTGAATGTGGTTTCCTAATAGCTATTCTAGACTGCCATTGTAAAACCTTTGCCCAAAAGAAAAATGCTGAAATTCCTGAACAGTTTAGACCCATATCTATACTATCAACTTTTCTAAGGTAATAGAAAAAGTATTTTTAAATAGATTGTCTTCTTTCTTGGAGTTAAATAAGGTCCTCTTAGATAATCAGTTTGGATTTAGAAAAACTCTTCCACAACTAAGCTTTATTTAACTTTATTTCCTCCTTATCTTCTTCCCTAGATCAACAAATGCACACCTTTGGGATATTCCTTGATCTTAGTAAAGGCGTTCGACTTTGTTGATCATGTACTTCTGACAAATTGGAACACTTAGGCTTCAGGGGCTAGGCATACGATTGATATCTTCTTATTTGCTTAATAGGTCACAAATAGTATCAGTGTCTTATATTGATGATCAAGGATATCTGAAATACAAGGAGTCTGAAAAGGTTAACGGTGCTATCTGGTGTTCCACAAGGATCTGTCCTTGGCCCTGTTTTGTTTCTCCTCTTTATTAATGATATAGCGTGTCTAAATCAATCTTTGTTTGTGCGGATAATACGTCTCTGGGTCTTGCTAACAAGTCCTTTGAACAGTTGGAGGTAGCGTCTTTATAGAAGCAAATTCTATCCTGCAATGGTTATCAGAGAATCGTTTGTGTATTAATTTTGAAAAACTAGGGGTTGGTTGCTGAGTAGGGTCTTCATCTTCTGATTCAACCTCTTCTTCTGAATCCTCTTCCCTATCTAAATAAATCAACTGAGGATCAACATCAGTCATGGAACCATGCCATCAATAGCATCTATCAAGTCATGAATAGCGTGGTTAGATAATCCTGTAAAGAAAACCCAAATATATTATAAACTTAGAGCCTGGTGTAGCAAATATCCTACATCAATATAAAGATGAATGACAGCTTAGAGCTAGTGAATCAGCTACATAATTTTTGAACTACAATTATACTTAGTCTGATCAAGTTTGCTAGTTATCCTTTGTTACCATTAAAAGCTTATTTTTATTCAGGAACAATTAAACAGGTTTGTGTACTTACTTTACATTTTAATAACAAAAGATATAATTACCTCTGAGACATAGCTAGAGTGATTCTCCTTTGTTTACAACATGTGACTGAGAATAGTGGGGGAAAAGGTGACCTAACCTTACAAACATCAGTTCTGTGGCATACTGCACTCTCTGGAGAACAAGGTGAACTAACATTTGTTGCTTAGAAACATATTAATAGACAAATAATAAGCATGTCTCATTATCGCTACACGGGTCAGGAGGTTAGTGTCCAATACAACAAACAAAAGCATTTTGAGAAAAACTTGTCTAAGTTTGTTTTGAACACAACAGTAGAACTCCAATTATCGAGACTAATTGGGACGGGACCTCATTAGCGTTAATCAAATATTAGGATAATTGGATTTTCCTAAAATAAAATTCATTAAAAACTTTCACTTTACAATTTAATAGTATTATGATACTTTAATTACAAAAGTAAAATACACACATCATACTTTACTTACTAAAATTATCTTATAAACTTTGTTCTAAAATTTTAATTTTGATAATGAACAAAACCACGCTTCCTCTTATAAGCCATGATGATACAGTGCAACTCTCATAAAGATGTTAAAAAATAATGCAAGCAACACACAACGTGAACTTGTTGCAGGGCAGATGTAACCAACTAAAATGGACTGAGTAAACAAACAAATCAGGTGCAGAGTGATAGACAGACTGAGTGTCCACTTGACTGTCTGAGTACAGTTACTGCCAATACTAGTAGTGTCTTAATACTGTCCTGCCACTATTGTGTGTACGGTCACTTGAAGCGTGGTTTGAAGAAACAAGGTGAGCAGTAATCATCCTTCTAATTCGTATAAGCTGTGTAATTTCTTTTCTCTAAAAGCGATTGGGATAATTGGCTATTGGGATGATCAGAGTTAGGATAATTGGGTTCTGTAACTTTCTTTAGTATATTTTAGAGATACAATAATCTATATAAAATTAATAAGTAATTACTGTACTATTGATAAAAACACACAAGTAAAACAACATGTCATTGACATTCTCTTTAGCTTATTCTAGATTGATCGTTTTCACTTCTTATTGGCGTTTGTTTCTCTGCGGTTGGATGGCCCAGGTTGGGGGTCAGTAGGAACTGTAACCACCTCACTTAAAGGGGCCAAAGAATGTCTTTTGTTTCTTCTTTGCAGAAACTTCTTATAAATTCCTGAAGACATTCTTTCCTCTCCGTAGTTAATCCTAAACAAAATTGATATTTTTTTTATCTAAAATTTTATTAGTTTAATTGTTTATTAGTTATAATTTTTTTCAATTTTATTTTTTTGTACATGCCAGAGGTTTAAGCTCTGTATAGGAATACACATAACAAGACAACATTTCTCTTGTAAAAAATTCCAAGCCCGGAATGAAGCTGGAAATCAAACCTAGACCTAGGCGTTGGAAGCCCTGGCCCTCTCACTCAGCTACAGATGCAATCCTGATTCTGTTTAGCCAGTCTCTTATCAATTAATAATTACAGTATTGCATTGTTAAGCGTACCTGTTGGTGTGATTACTTTCAGGAATCCAGTCGGACCTTCTTTTGATTGAAAAATCTTAAACACGAACTGGTTTTTATTCACTTCAGTCTTGCACAGTATTTGTCCTTTTTTGGTTTTCATTGATCACAAAGGGATTGTATTGAGTGATATGTGGGATTTTCTTGGACTTGTACTCAAAAAAGTGTAGCCAGTCGAATACTTGGATGTTGACTTCCCCCCCCTGTTCACTTTCAACTGAGACAGCAGAATTCACTTTAGAAGTTGGTGTAGACTGATCAGCATAATCAATTAGCTCTTTGATTGATGAAATGTACATTGTTCTAAATTTGTTTTTAAAAAGCCCAAAGGCCCAGTCACAAAAAAATTTAGTGTGTCCTACAAGCATGAAAGATAACACAATTTTTTTGTTTTTATTTTCACATATCCTCCCTGCTAGATGCCAAGCAAAATGTTATTTTGATTTTGCCCATCGGAGTTGTTGACGTGAATGTACATTACTTCCACTCCTGTACTATTTTGTTCCAAGTAATGGTGAAAAAGGCTTGTGATAAGGTTTGATCCTTTTGTTGTACTAACACTTTCAGGGATGAAGTATTTGACTTGTCTGTTGGTAGTGTCACACATTACACAAAAAATGCCTATTTTGAATGGGACCAAAAAGTAAATTGGACCTGGCTGCAAGGGGTTGGGGAATATGTACCTGTTGGGCCATATCAGTGTAATGCAGCTCTGTTCTGACTTGCTATCAAGGGAGTCTTAGAACCAATACGCTGCCTTGGTTTGATAAGGTTCTAATTGACCTTTTCACAGTTTTGAGAAAACAGCGTTTGAAGTTTTAAATTAACACCATTCAAAACCAATGAATGTTATACATGTTTTTTTTATTGAAACTAACTTTGCTATAGCATTGATAATGTGCACTTTATTCAATCAAAATTAATTGTCTATACCTTAAAAAAAATAGGCCTTTTGCAGTTAGAACCTTGTCAGTTTCCTAATGATCTGAAATGAAACTGACAAGGTTCTAGGTGCACTTACAACCTTGTCAAAATAGAGTACCTTAATAATCTTTTGAAAAAATTATAAGTGCTGTAATTTTGCACTTACAACCCATGTCACTTTGAAATACAGTGTTATTATTTAGGTAATTAAAATAAATTAAACCCACTTTTTAGACAGATTTTATTTGTTGTAATAAACAAAACACTATCGTAGAACACATTTAATTCAGGATGGTTGTAATATTCTGGTCCTGCAAAAAACATTTTCATAGGTCCTGTTTTTCTTCTAGGCTTAGCTCAACTTTTGTTTTACTCCACTTTTAAGACCCATGATGTCAATAAGTGGTAATTAGGTACATTAGTGGTAAGGGACAACTAAGTGTAGATGATCCACGTTTCGATTTCTTTCCTTGTGCTTTTGCTTGCTTCTTTGCTTGGCCTTTGTGTGGTTCTTTTCTTTTTGGCTCGATCTTCACTCTTTAGGTTGATGTTGTTCATGGGTTCATAAGGACAGTGGGATGTTTTGAATTCTACTTCATGAAGAATTTGTGTGAACTTCAGGTTTGTTACTTTGTTTGTAATCAAGCATTTTTGCGATGCTGCCAAAATCTTTAAAATCAGTTTCTTTCATTTGTATAACCGAAACGGTTTTTCGGTTTTGCTTGTTTTAAAATTCTCACGAAGCCCACAGTTGAGTAGAACTCATTCTCGTTAAGTAGCTTTTCTATGACACTATGGGCACTATCAACACTCTGTACACAGGTACAGAGTACTTCGACCCTTATTTCTTTAATCTGTTTGTTGTCTCTTAAAAGTCCAGGATGGCATATGTCATGATAGAGTTCGGTTTTGTGGGACACAGAGTCCTACTTATGAGTTGTGACAAATCGTTCTCATCAGCCACAACATCAAGTATTTTCCCTAACTGCACTGGCGATATCATTTTGTGTTATTCGACCTGCTGCTTCTCTGTCTTCTACTTGTATTTATCCGCCTCATGAGATGGGGGTTTGTCAGGAATAGTAGCATCTCCATTTTATGTAATTTCCAGAGAAATCTTCTCTTGTATATGATGGGTGTTTTTCCAGATAGGTATAACTCTTTTGAATTTTGGAAGTTTTTGGCTTCTAGTACTTTAATGTTGGTTGGTAGCATATTGAAAAATTTTGTGCCTGTAGGTACTGGATTCTGTGATTTTTAAGTCTATTGTAGGTGTTGGTCTAGATTTTCTTTTCTTCTGAGATTGTAATTATGTATATCTGATCTTTTAATGTTGTTTGTTTGGAGTGCATGGATGGACATTATATGTACAGATTTATTACTGTTAGTATTTTATTTTTGATGGCTTACAGTGTGGGAAGATTGATGTTTGGATGTTTTGCAGCATGCTATTATCCCAAATCTCAAATGTGAGGGAAAAAGAGAGTGGTAGGCAGTGAGTGCAGCTTTTCATCTGAAATGGCTCTTATTCTTCTTAGCATTTATAAGCTAGTCGACGTTCAAATTATAACTTTTTCTATGTGGTGGTTCCATATAAGGTGTTGGTCTATTGTGATTCCCAGAAATTTAGTGTGGCTCAGAATTGTAAAGTTTGTAGTCGATTTCTTCTATATACTTGTTGTTATTTTAGTTGTAAAATTTATTTGTACACTTTTGATTGGTTGATTTTGAGATGCATGTGGTCAAGAACTTGTTCTGTGGTTTTAAATATTCTGCTGATGTTTTGTTATTTCTGGCTGTTTTCCTGGGATTATGAGGCTGGAATCATCAGCAAAACATAATACATTCAGCTGGTTTTGGTAAAGTTTGATGGTAGGCTGTTTATGTATATCAGAAACAGGTGGTCCGGACCGATGTGGACGCCATTCTCCATAATTTTAAATATGAGTAGTAGGTGTTTTCATTGTCGTTTGTTATGCTTTTTAGTTTTACCATTTGTTGTTGTCTGTCTGATAGGTAGTTCCTGACCCAGTGCTTTGCTGTGCCTGTGATGCCAAAATGATTCTAGTCTTTGGAGTAGTTTTTGCCAGTTCAGGCAGTCAAAGGCCTCTTAGGTCTAAAAACAGCCGATACTTTTTGCTCATTTTCCCAGTATCTATTTATGAAGTTCAGGAGGTCAACCAGTGCCGTATTTATGGACTTGTTGTTGCGAAAGCGTGTTGATGTTGTTTTATTTAGTTTTTATGTGTGAAGTTTTATTTAGATATTTCATAATTTGTATATGGGTTTTTTCTAGGTATTTAGATACACATGGTAAAATGGCTATAGGCCTATAGTTTTGAGGTTTGTTTTGTCTTGTTTTTTATATTTAGGGTACACGGTGGATATTTTCATTTTATTGGGGACTCAAGCTTGCAGTATTGATGCATTTATGATGTCAAGGATGGGGTCTGAGACTGCATTCCTACAGTGGTAGAGGTTTTTCCGGTATAAGTCCATCCCAGCTGTTCTGCTGTGGTTTACCTCCTTAAATATACGATCAAGGTCTTTTTTAGTAATAGTGTCGAAATTTGTCAACGTTTCCTCTATGGGTATTGGTTGATTTTCTAGTAGGGAGTCACTATTGCCATGATTCTGACTTTGTCCTATGTTTATGAAATAGTCATTAAAAGTATTAGTACAGTTTCTTGGGCAGTGATTAGGCCTGTGTTCATATTTAATATATAATATTGTCTTCAGTATTTCTTTCTTTCTTGATTGATGATTTTCCAGGTTTCTTTGGTTTCTGGGCATTTGGATTTTTGTTGTTGTTTATGTATTCTTTTTTTAGCCTGTTTAACTTGGAGGTCATATTTTGATTGTATGTATGCTGTTTTATCTTCCTGCTTCCTCGTTGCCATGTATGTATTCTGCAGGGTGAGATGTTTCTCCTGAGCCGGCTAGTTCGGGGACAGTTTATATGGTGGGCGTTTTTTTATTTAATAGTAATTTGTTTGTTTGGACATTCTATATTAATATATGCAGTCATGATGTTTACAAATATGTTGTATTTATCTTTAACACATTGTGCTATTTGTCTATGTGCTATATGTCTTTATATTTTTAACACATTGTGTGTTTAATTTATCTGTTTTAAAAATGTTTTCCATGCTCATATTCAATCAGATTTGTCATATGGTATTTGCTATGGGGACCTCTAGTCATAACCTATCAAAAC
>JAHHFQ010000037.1:0-32716 GCA_018831715.1 Matsumurasca onukii | reverse complement strand
AGAATTCTTTATTAGTCTTGCTCTTGAATAGTCGGTATTTACCAAAGTCCATAATATTTTCGTCTGTCATTCTTGTTTCCTGAAGTGCCAAAACCTGAATATTTTATTCTATGGGTGCGTTTTCTGGTTCATTGCAGCTTACCTGGTTTTAAGTGTCAGTTTGTTAAATGTTCCAAAGAACGTTTAGTTTTGTTTTTGTCGGCGAAGATCGGTCACACATCGGATAATTGGTTGTTGTCAATTTGCGTCATAATACTTTAAATCGTTTGGGTTGAGTTTGAGAACTCAGTTTTATAAGACTGGAGGTGTTAGTTCCAGAATACGAATCGCAAGATGTTTGGGTAAGAACCCGCCCACCACAGGCTTAAGCCGCGCAAGTGCAAGCACGAGCACCTGCCTAAGCATTAAAGGTCATTCAAGCCTTTACCTGACCAAAGCGGACCGTTCGTTACAAAGTGTGTCAGTTTTGTGATCTGAAAGTTATTCCTAAAGTGTTTCCTAGGTCTCCCTTTGATTTTATTCTAGTAAGGTAGTGATCCGAGGCAACGTTAAAACCTTTTCGTACTTATACGTTCATAACCTTCTTGTAGTAGGGATAGGATATCGCTACATGGTCGATTGAAATTCGCCGAGAAAAATTTGTACACCGCCACGTTTTTTGTTTAGGGCAATTTTTGAAGTGTGTTGACATTATTTTAGATTAAATGTTCTGCATGTTTCAACCAATCTCTGACCGTTTCTGTTTGTCATATTGTGCCTTCGAAAGTCTCCGATAGTTTTCTTTTCCTTTCTCTACCTAACTGGTCATTAAGTCACCTATCAAAATTTTTACGTGGCCATAGGGATTCCTGATATTGTGCGTTATAAGGTTTCCCATATTTCGTTCACCTTATCAGGATCCGAACTATGTTGTCATGGTTGTGTATAATATTAGAGTGTACATCTTGTTAGCACACCTAAGCGTCATTGTCATTAGTCTTTCGTTTATAGGAGACACATCCGTTACCGAGTTTAAGATGTTCCTTGATATAAACTCAACCCTCAAATGTGGTTTTCTAAGAATTCTTTATTAGTCTTGCTCTTGAATAGTCGGTATTTACCAAAGTCCATAGTATTTTCGTCTGTCAATCTTGTTTCCTGAAGTGCCAAAACCTGAATATTTTGTTCTATGAGTGCGTTTTCTAGTTCGTACAGCTTACCTGGTTTTAAAAGTGTCTGTATGTTAAATGTTCCAAAGAATGTCTGTTTTGTTTTAGTCGGCCGGAAGATCGGTCACACACCGGAGTATTGTGTTGTTGTCAATTTGTGTCATAGAACTTTAAATCGTTTGGAGTTCGAGAACTCAGGTTTTATAAGACTGGAGGTGTTAGTTCCAGAATACGAATCGCAAGATGTTTGGGTAAGAACCCGCCCATTTTCCTGAGCTTAAGCCACGCAAGTGCAAGCACGAGCACCTGCCTAAGCATTAAAGGTCATTCAAGCCTTTACCTGACCAAAGCGGACCGTTCGTTACAAAGTGTCAAGTTTTGTGATATGAAAGTTATTCCTAAAGTGTTTCCTAGGTCTCCCTTTTAGTTTTATTCTAGTAGTGGTATCCGAGTAAACGTTACAACCGTTTCGTACTTATACGTTCATAGTCTTCTTGTAGTAGGGATAGGATATCGCTACATTGTAGATTTGAAATTCACCGAGAAAAGAATTTTTTACACCGGCACGTTTTTTGTTTAGAGGGACAATTTTTTGAATGTGTTGACATTATTTTAAGTTAAATGTTCTGCATGTTTCAACCAATCTCTGACCGTTTCTGTTTGTCCATTTGTGCGAGTCTCCGATAGTTTTCTAAATTTCCTTTCTCACCTAACTGGGCATTAAAGTCACCATCAAAATTTACGTGGCCATAAGGGATTCCTGAAATTTGTGCTTTATAAGTTTCCCAAATTTCGTTCACCTTATGATTCGAAGTATTGTCCTGGTTTACTGGCATGTATATATTATTAGAGTGTACATCTTGTTAGCACACCTAAGCGTCATTGTCATTAGTCTCTCGTTTATAGAGACACATCCGTTACCGAGTTTAAGATGTCCTTGATATAGCAAACTCAACCCTCAAATGTGGTGCATTTCTAAGAATTCTTTATTAGTCTTGCTCTTGAATAGTCGGTATTTACCAAAGTCCATAATATTTTCGTCTGTCATTCTTGTTTCCTGAAGTGCCAAAACCTGAATATTTTATTCTATGGGTACGTTTTCTAGTTCGTACAGCACCTGGTTTTAAAAGTGTCAGTTTGTTAAATGTTCCAAAGAATGTTTTAGTTTTTGTTTTTTGTCGGCTGGAAGATCGGTCACACATCGGAGTAATGGGTTGTTGTCAATTTGTGTAATACTTTAAATCGTTTGGGTTGAGTTTGAGAACTCAGTTTTATAAGATTGGAGGTGTTAGTTCAGAATACGAATCGCAAGATGTTTGGGTAAAAGAGCCCTTATTTCCTGAGCTTAAGCCGCGCAAGTGCAAGCACGAGCACCTGCCTAACATTAAAGCCTTTACCTGACCAAAGCGGACCGTTCGTTACAAAGTGTCAAGTTTTGTGATCTGAAAGTTATTCCTAAGTGTTTCCTAAGTCTCCGATTTATTCTAGTAAGGTAGTGATCCGAGGCAACGTTAAACCTTTTCGTACTTATACGTTCATAACCTTCTTGTAGTAGGGATAGGATATCGCTACATGGTCATTTGAAATTCGCAAAGAATTTGTACACCGCCACGTTTTTTGTTTAGAGGGCAATTTTTGAGAGTGTGTTGACATTATTTTAAGATTAAATGTTCTGCATGTTTTAACCAATCTCTGACCGTTTCTGTTTGTCCATTTGTGCCTTCGAAAGTCTCCGATAGTTTTCCTTTTCCTTTCTCTACCTAACTGGGCATTAAAGTCACCTATCAAAATACGTGGCCATAAGGGATTCCTGATATGTGCGTTATAAGGTTTCCCATTTTCGTTCACCTTATCAGGATCCGAAATGTCATGGTTGTGTATATTAATTAGAGTGTACATCTTGTTAGCACACCTAAGCGTCATTGATTAGTCTCTCGTTTATAGGAGACACATCCGTTACCGAGTTTAAGATGTTCCTTGATATAGCAAACTCAACCCTCAAATGTGGTGCATTTCTAAGAATTCTTTATTAGTCTTGCTCTTGAATAGTCGGTATTTACCAAAGTCCATAGTATTTTCGTCTGTCAATCTTGTTTCCTGAAGTGCCAAAACCTGAATATTTTGTTCTATGAGTGCGTTTTCTAGTTCGTTTACCTGGTTTTAAAAGTGTCTGTATGTTAAATGTTCCAAAGTGTCTGTTTTGTTTTAGTCGGCCGGAAGATCGGTCACACACCGAAGTAATTGTTGTTGTCAATTTGTGTCATAGAACTTTAAATCGTTTGGAGTTCGAGAACTCAGTTTTTATAAACTGGAGGTGTTAGTTCCAGAATACGAATCGCAAGATGTTTGGGTAAAACCCGCCCATTTTCCTGAGCTTAAGCCACGCAAAGAAGCACGAGCACCTGCTGCTAAGGTCATTCAAGCCTTTACCTGACCAAAGCGGACCGTTCGTTACAAAGTGTCAAGTTTTGTGATATGAAAGTTATTCCTAAAGTGTTTCCTAGGTCTCCCTTTTAGTTTTATTCTAGTAAGGTAGTGATCCGAGTAAACGTTACAACCGTTTCGTACTTATACGTTCATAGTCTTTTGTAGGATTGGGATATCGCTACATTGTAGATTTGAAATTCACCGAGAAAAGAATTTTACACCGGCACGTTTTTTGTTTAGAGGGACAATTTTTTAAGTGTGTTGACATTATTTTAAGATTAAATGTTCTGCATGTTTCAACAATCTCTGACCGTTTCTGTTTGTCCATTTGTGCCTTGGAAAGTCTCCGATAGTTTTCCTAAATTTCCTTTCTCTACCTAACTGGGCATTAAAGTCCCCATCAAAATTTTACGTGGCCATAAGGGATTCCTGAAATTTGTGCTTTATAAGGTTTCCAATTTCGTTCACCTTATCATGATTCGAAGTATTGTCCTGGTTTACTGGCATGTATATATTAATTAGAGTGTACATCTTGTTAGCACACCTAAGCGTCATTGTCATTAGTCTCTCGTTTATAGGAGACACATCCGTTACCGAGTTTAAGATGTCCTTGATATAGCAAACTCAACCCTCAAATGTGGTGCATTTCTAAGAATTCTTTATTAGTCTTGCTCTTGAATAGTCGGTATTTACCAAAGTCCATAATATTTTCGTCTGTCATTCTTGTTTCCTGAAGTGCCAAAACCTGAATATTTTATTCTATGGGTACGTTTTCTAGTTCGTACAGCTTACCTAGTTTTAAAAGTGTCAGTTTGTTAAATGTTCCAAAGAACGTTTTAGTTTTGTTTTTGTCGGCCGGAAGATCGGTCACACATCGGAGTAATTGTTGTTGTCAATTTGCGTCATAATACTTTAAATCGTTTGGGTTGAGTTTGAGAACTCAGTTTTATAAGATTGGAGGTGTTAGTTCCAGAATACGAATCGCAAGATGTTTGGGTAAGAACCCGCCCCATTTCCCTGAGCTTAAGCCGCGCAAGTGCAAGCACGAGCACCTGCCTAAGCATTAAAGCCTTTACCTGACCAAAGCGGACCGTTCGTTACAAAGTGTCAAGTTTTGTGATCTGAAAGTTATTCCTAAAGTGTTTCCTAGGTCTCCCTTTTGATTTTATTCTAGTAAGGTAGTGATCCGAGGCAACGTTAAAACCTTTTCGTACTTATACATTCATAACCTTCTTGTAGTAGGGATAGGATATCGCTACATGGTCGATTTGAAATTCGCCGAGACAAGAATTTGTACACCGCCACGTTTTTTGTTTAGAGGGCAATTTTTGAAGTGTGTTGACATTATTTTAAGATAAAATGTTCTGCATGTTTTAACCAATCTCTGACCGTTTCTGTTTGTCCATTTGTGCCTTGAAAGACTCCGATAGTTTTCCTAAATTTCCTTTCTACCTAACTGGGCATTAAAGTCACCTATCAAAATTTTACGTGGCCATAAGGGATTCCTGAAATTTGTGCTTTATAAGGTTTCCCATATTTCGTTCACCTTATCAGGATCCGAACTATTGTCCTGGTTTACTGGCATGTATATATTAATTAGAGTGTACATCTTGTTAGCAAACCTAAGCGTCATTGTCATTAGTCTCTCGTTTATAGGAGACACATCCGTTACCGAGTTTAAGATGTTCCTTGATATAGCAAACTCAACCCTCAAATGTGGTGCATTTCTAAGAATTCTTTATTAGTCTTGCTCTTGAATAGTCGGTATTTACCAAAGTCCATAGTATTTTCGTCTGTCAATCTTGTTTCCTGAAGTGCCAAAACCTGAATATTTTGTTCTATGGGTGCGTTTTCTAGTTCGTACAGCTTACCTGGTTTTAAAAGTGTCTGTATGTTAAATGTTCCAAAGAATGTCTGTTTTGTTTTAGTCGGCCGGAAGATCGGTCACACATCGGAGTAATTGTTGTTGTCAATTTGTGTCATAGAACTTTAAATCGTTTGAGTTCGAGAACTCAGGTTTTATAAGACTGGAGGTGTTAGTTTCAGAATACGAATCGCAAGATGTTTGGGTAAGAACCCGCCCCATTTCCCTTAAGCCGCGCAAGTGCAAGCACGAGCACCGCCTGCAACATTAAAGGTCATTCAAGCCTTTACCTGACCAAAGCGGACCGTTCGTTACAAAGTGTCAAGTTTTGTGATATGAAAGTTATTCCTAAAGTGTTCCTAGGTCTCCCTTTAGTTTTATTCTAGTAAGGTAGTGATCCGAGTAAACGTTACAACCGTTTCGTACTTATACGTTCATAGTCTTTTTTGTAGTAGGGATAGGATATCGCTACATTGTAGATTTGAAATTCACCGAGAAAAGAATTTTTACACCGGCACGTTTTTTGTTTAGAGGGCAATTTTTTGAAGTGTGTTGACATTATTTTAAGATTAAATGTTCTGCATGTTTCAACCAATCTCTGACCGTTTCTGTTTGTCCATTTGTGCCTTGGAAAGTCTCCGATAGTTTTCCTAAATTTCCTTTCTCTACCTAACTCACCCATCAAAATTTTTACGTGGCCATAAGAGGGATTCCTGAAATTTGTGCTTTATAAGGTTTCCCAAATTTCGTTCACCTTATCATGATTCGAAGTATTGTCCTGGTTTACTGGCATGTATATATTAATTAGAGTGTACATCTTGTTAGCACACCTAAGCGTCATTGTCATTAGTCTCTCGTTTATAGGAGACACATCCGTTACCGAGTTTAAGATGTTCCTTGATATAGCAAACTCAACCCTCAAATGTGGTGCATTTCTAAAATTCTTTATTAGTCTTGCTCTTGAATAGTCGGTATTTACCAAAGTCCATAATATTTTCGTCTGTCATTCTTGTTTCCTGAAGTGCCAAAACCTGAATATTTTATTCTATGGGTTTTTTCTAGTTCGTACAGCTTACCTAGTTTTAAAAGTGTCAGTTTGTTAAATGTTCCAAAGAATGTTTTAGTTTTTGTTTTGTCGGCCGGAAGATCGGTCACACATCGGAGTAATTGTTGTCAATTTGCGTCATAATACTTTAAATCGTTTGGGTTGAGTTTGAGAACTCAGTTTTATAAGACTGGAGGTGTTAGTTCCAGAATACGAATCGCAAGATGTTTGGGTAAAGCCCGCCCCATTTCCCTGAGCTTAAGCCGCGCAAGTGCAAGCGAGCACCTGCCTAAGCATTAAGCATTCAAGCCTTTACCTGACCAAAGCGGACCGTTCGTTACAAAGTGTCAAGTTTTGTGATCTGAAAGTTATTCCTAAAGTGTTTCCTAGGTCTCCCTTTTGATTTTATTCTAGTAAGGTAGTGATCCGAGGCAACGTTAAAACCTTTTCGTACTTATACGTTCATAACCTTCTTGTAGTAGGGATAGGATATCGCTACATGGTCGATTTGCCGAGACAAAGAATTTGTACACCGCCACGTTTTTTTGTTTAGAGGGCAATTTTTTGAGAGTGTGTTGACATTATTTTAAGATTAAATGTTCTGCATGTTTTAACCAATCTCTGACCGTTTCTGTTTGTCCATTTGTGCCTTGGAAAGTCTCCGATAGTTTTCTTTTTCCTTTCTCTACCTAACTGGTCATTAAAGTCACCTATCAAAATTTTTACGTGGCCATAAGGGATTCCTGATATTGTGCTTTATAAGGTTTCCCATATTTCGTTCACCTTATCAGGATCCGAACTGTTGTCCTGGTTGTTATATATTAATTAGAGTGTACATCTTGTTAGCACACCTAAGCGTCATTGTCATTAGTCTCTCGTTTATAGGAACACATCCGTTACCGAGTTTAAGATGTTCCTTGATATAGCAAACTCAACCCTCAAATGTGGTGCATTTCTAAGAATTCTTTATTAGTCTTGCTCTTTAATAGTCGGTATTTACCAAAGTCCATAGTATTTTCGTCTGTCATTCTTGTTTCCTGAAGTGCCAAAACCTGAATATTTTGTTCTATGGGTGCGTTTTCTAGTTCGTACAGCTTACCTGGTTTTAAAAGTGTCAGTTTGTTAAATGTTCCAAAGAATGTCTGTTTTTGTTTTTGTCGGCCGGAAGATCGGTCACATCGGAGTAATTGGGTTGTTGTCAATTTGCGTCATAATACTTTAAATCGTTTGGGTTGAGTTTGAGAACTCAGTTTTTATAAGACTGGAGGTGTTAGTTTCAGAATACGAATCGCAAGATGCTTGGGTAAGAACCCGCCCCATTTCCCTGAGCTTAAGCCGCGCAAGTGCAAGCACGAGCACCTGCCTAAGCAAAGGTCATTCAAGCCTTTACCTGACCAAAGCGGACCGTTCGTTACAAAGTGTCAAGTTTTGTGATGATGAAAGTTATTCCTAAAGTGTTTCCTAGGTCTCCCTTTTAGTTTTATTCTAGTAAGGTAGTGATCCGAGTCAACGTTACAACCGTTTCGTACTTATACGTTCATAATCTTCTTGTAGTAGGGATAGGATATCGCTACATTGTAGATTTGAAATTCACCGAGAAAAGAATTTTACACCAGCACGTTTTTTTGTTTAGAGGGCAATTTTTTGAAGTGTGTTGACATTATTTTAAGATTAAATGTTCTGCATGTTTAAACCAATCTCTGACCGTTTCTGTTTGTCCATTTGTGCCTTGGAAAGTCTCGATAGTTTTCTTAAATTTCCTTTCTCTACCTAAACTCACCCATCAAAATTTTACACGTGGCCATAAGGGATTCCTGAAATTTGTGCTTTATAAGGTTCCCAAATTTCGTTCACCTTATCATGATTCGAAGTATTGTTTTACTGGCATGTATATATTAATTAGAGTGTACATCTTGTTAGCACACCTAAGCGTCATTGTCATTAGTCTCTCGTTTATAGGAGACACATCCGTTACCGAGTTTAAGATGTTCCTTGATATAGCAAACTCAACCCTCAAATGTGGTGCATTTCTAAGAATTCTTTATTAGTCTTGCTCTTGAATAGTCGGTATTTACCAAAGTCCATGTATTTTCGTCTGTCATTCTTGTTTCCTGAAGTGCCAAAACCTGAATATTTTGTTCTATGGGTGCGTTTTCGTACAGCTTACCTAGTTTAAAAGTGTCAGTTTGTTAAATGTTCCAAAGAATGTTTTAGTTTTTGTTTTTTGTCGGCCGGAAGATCGGTCACACATCGGAGTAATGGGTTGTTGTCAATTTGCGTCATAATACTTTAAATCGTTTGGGTTGAGTTTGAGAACTCAGTTTTTATAAGACTGGAGGTGTTAGTTTCCAGAATACGAATCGCAAGATGTTTGGGTAAGAGCCATTTCCCTGAGCTTAAGCCGCGCAAGTGCAAGCACGAGCACCTGCCTAAGCATTAAAGCCTTTACCTGACCAAAGCGGACCGTTCGTTACAAAGTGTCAAGTTTTGTGATCTGAAAGTTATTCCTAAAGTGTTTCCTAGGTCTCCCTTTTGATTTTATTCTAGTAAGGTAGTGATCCGAGGCAACGTTAAAACTTTTACTTATACATTCATAGTAGGGATAGGATATCGCTACATGGTCGATTTGAAATTCGCCGAGACAAGAATTTGTACACCGCCACGTTTTTTGTTTAGAGGCAATTTTTGAAGTGTGTTGACATTATTTTAAGATTAAATGTTCTGCATGTTTAAACCAATCTCTGACCGTTTCTGTTTGTCCATTTGTGCCTTGGAAAGTCTCCGATAGTTTTCTTTCCTTTCTCTCTACCTAACTGGCATTAAAGTCACCTATCAAAATTTTTACGTGGCCATAAGGGATTCCTGATATTGTGCTTTATAAGGTTTCCCATATTTCGTTCACCTTATCAGGATCGAACTGTTGTCATGGTTGTGTATATTAATTAGAGTGTACATCTTGTTAGCACACCTAAGCGTCATTGTCATTAGTCTCTCGTTTATAGGAGACACATCCGTTACCGAGTTTAAGATGTTCCTTGATATAGCAAACTCAACCCTCAAATGTGGTGCATTTCTAAGAATTCTTTTATTAGTCTTGCTCTTGAATAGTCGGTATTTACCAAAGTCCATAATTATTTTCGTCTGTCAATCTTGTTTCCTGAAGTGCCAAAACCTGAATATTTTGTTCTATGGGTGCGTTTTCTAGTTCGTACAGCTTACCTGGTTTTAAAAGTGTGTTTGTTAAATGTTCCAAAGAATGTCTTAGTTTTTTGTTTTTTCGGCCGGAAGATCGGTCACACACCGGAGTAATGTTGTTGTCAATTTGCGTCATACTTTAAATCGTTTGGGTTGAGTTTGAGAACTCAGTTTTATAAGACTGGAGGTGTTAGTTTCCAGAATACGAATCGCAAGATGCTTGGGTAAGAACCCGTCCCATTTCCCTGGCTTAAGCCGCGCAAGTGCAAGCACGAGCACCTGCCTAAGCATTAAAGGTCATTCAAGCCTTTACCTGACCAAAGCGGACCGTTCGTTACAAAGTGTCAAGTTTTGTGATATAGAGTTATTCCTAAAGTGTTTCCTAGGTCTCTTTTAGTTTTATTCTAGTAAGGTAGTGATCCGAGGCAACGTTAAAACCTTTCGTACTTATACATTCATAACCTTCTTGTAGTAGGGATAGGATATCGCTACATGGTCGATTTGAAATTCGCCGAGAAAGAATTTGTACACCGCCACGTTTTTTAGAGGACAATTTTTGAAGTGTGTTGACATTATTTTAAGATTAAATATTTTCTGCATGTTTCAACCAATCTCTGACCGTTTCTGTTTGTCCATTTGTGCCTTGGAAAGTCTCCGATAGTTTTCTTTTTTCTTTCTCTACCTAACTGGTCATTAAAGTCACCTATCAAAATTTTTGCCATAGGGATTCCTGATATTGTGCGTTATAAGGTTTCCCATATTTCGTTCACCTTATCAGGATCCGAACTATTGTCCTGGTTTACTGTATATTAATTAGAGTGTACATCTTGTTAGCACACCTAAGCGTCATTGTCATTAGTCTCGTTTATAGGAGACACATCCGTTACCGAGTTTAAGATGTTCCTTGATATAGCAAACTCAACCCTCAAATGTGGTGCATTTCTAAGAATTCTTTTATTAGTCTTGCTCTTGAATAGTCGGTATTTACCAAAGTCCATAGTATTTTCGTCTGTCAATCTTGTTTCCTGAAGTGCCAAAACCTGAATATTTTGTTCTATGAGTGCGTTTTCTAGTTCGTACAGCTTACCTGGTTTTAAAAGTGTCTGTATGTTAAATGTTCCAAAGAATGTCTTAGTTTTTGTTTTAGTCGGCCGGAAGATCGGTCACACACCGGAGTAATTGTTGTTGTCAATTTGTGTCATAGTACTTTAAATCGTTTGGAGTTCGAGAACTCAGGTTTTATAAGACTGGAGGTGTTAGTTTCAGAATACGAATCGCAAGATGCTTGGGTAAGAACCCGTCCCATTTCCCTGAGCTTAAGCCGCGCAAGTGCAAGCACGAGCACCTGCCTAAGCATTAAAGGTCATTCAAGCCTTTACCTGACCAAAGCGGACCGTTCGTTACAAAGTGTCAAGTTTTGTGATCTGAAAGTTATTCCTAAAGTGTTTCCTAGGTCTCCCTTTTAGTTTTATTCTAGTAAGGTAGTGATCCGAGGCAACGTTAAAACCTTTTCGTACTTATACATTCATAACCTTCTTGTAGTAGGGATAGGATATCGCTACATGGTCGATTTGAAATTCGCCGAGAAAAGAATTTGTACACCGCCACGTTTTTTGTTTAGAGGGCAATTTTTTGAAGTGTGTTGACATTATTTTAAGATTAAATGTTCTGCATGTTTAAACCAATCTCTGACCGTTTCTGTTTGTCCATTTGTGCCTTGGAAAGTCTCCGATAGTTTTCTTAAATTTCCTTTCTCTACCTAACTGGGCATTAAAGTCACCTATCAAAATTTTTACGTGGCCATAAGGGATTCCTGATATTGTGCTTTATAAGGTTTCCCATATTTCGTTCACCTTATCAGGATCCGAACTGTTGTCATGGTTGTGTATATTAATTAGAGTGTACATCTTGTTAGCACACCTAAGCGTCATTGTCATTAGTCTCTCGTTTATAGGAGACACATCCGTTACCGAGTTTAAGATGTTCCTTGATATAGCAAACTCAACCCTCAAATGTGGTGCATTTCTAAGAATTCTTTATTAGTCTTGCTCTTGAATAGTCGGTATTTACCAAAGTCCATAGTATTTTCGTCTGTCATTCTTGTTTCCTGAAGTGCCAAAACCTGAATATTTTGTTCTATGAGTGCGTTTTCTAGTTCGTACAGCTTACCTGGTTTTAAAGTGTCTGTTTGTTAAATGTTCCAAAGAATGTCTTAGTTTTTGTTTTAGTCGGCCGGAAGATCGGTCACACACCGGAGTAATTGTTGTTGTCAATTTGCGTCATAATACTTTAAATCGTTTGGGTTGAGTTTGAGAACTCAGTTTTATAAGACTGGAGGTGTTAGTTCCAGAATACGAATCGCAAGATGTTTGGGTAAGAACCGCCCCATTTCCCTGAGCTTAAGCCGCGCAAGTGCAAGCACGAGCACCTGCCTAAGCATTAAAGGTCATTCAAGCCTTTACCTGACCAAAGCGGACCGTTCGTTACAAAGTGTCAAGTTTTGTGATATGAAAGTTATTCCTAAAGTGTTTCCTAGGTCTCCCTTTTAGTTTTATTCTAGTAAGGTAGTGATCCGAGTCAACGTTACAACCGTTTCGTACTTATACGTTCATAATCTTCTTGTAGTAGGGATGGATATCGCTACATTGTAGATTTGAAATTCACCGAGAAAATTTTTTACACCGGCACGTTTTTTGTTTAGAGGGCAATTTTTGAAGTGTGTTGACATTATTTTAAGATTAAATGTTCTGCATGTTTTAACCAATCTCTGACCGTTTCTGTTTGTCCATTTGTGCCTTGGAAAGTCTCCGATAGTTTTCCTAAATTTCCTTTCTCTACCTAACTGGGCATTAAAGTCACCATCAAAATTTTTACGTGGCCATAAGGGATTCCTGAAATTGTGCTTTATAAGGTTTCCCAAATTTCGTTCACCTTATCATGATTCGAAGTATTGTCCTGGTTTACTGGCATGTATATATTAATTAGAGTGTACATCTTGTTAGCACACCTAAGCGTCATTGTCATTAGTCTCTCGTTTATAGGAGACACATCCGTTACCGAGTTTAAGATGTTCCTTGATATAGCAAACTCAACCCTCAAATGTGGTGCATTTCTAAGAATTCTTTATTAGTCTTGCTCTTGAATAGTCGGTATTTACCAAAGTCCATAATATTTTCGTCTGTCATTCTTGTTTCCTGAAGTGCCAAAACCTGAATATTTTATTCTATGGGTACGTTTTCTAGTTCGTACAGCTTACCTGGTTTTAAAAGTGTCAGTTTGTTAAATGTTCCAAAGAACGTTTTAGTTTTTGTTTTTGTCGGCCGGAAGATCGGTCACATCGGAGTAATTGGGTTGTTGTCAATTTGCGTCATAATACTTTAAATCGTTTGGGTTGAGTTTGAGAACTCAGTTTTATAAGACTGGAGGTGTTAGTTCCAGAATACGAATCGCAAGATGTTTGGGTAAGAACCGCCCCATTTCCCTGAGCTTAAGCCGCGCAAGTGCAAGCACGAGCACCTGCCTAATTATTAAAGCCTTTACCTGACCAAAGCGGACCGTTCGTTACAAAGTGTCAAGTTTTGTGATCTGAAAGTTATTCCTAAAGTGTTTCCTAAGTCTCCCTTTGATTTTATTCTAGTAAGGTAGTGATCCGAGGCAACGTTAAAACCTTTTCGTACTTATACGTTCATAACCTTCTTGTAGTAGTAGGATATCGCTACATGGTCGATTTGAAATTCGCCGAGAAAAGAATTTGTACACCGCCACGTTTTTTGTTTAGAGGGCAATTTTTTGAAGTGTGTTGACATTATTTTAAGATTAAATGTTCTGCATGTTTAACCAATCTCTGACCGTTTCTGTTTGTCCATTTGTGCCTTGGAAAGTCTCCGATAGTTTTCTTTTTCCTTTCTCTACCTAACTGGCATTAAAGTCACCTATCAAAATTTTTACGTGGCCATAGGGATTCCTGATATTGTGCGTTATAAGGTTTCCCATATTCGTTCACCTTATCAGAACTGTTGTCCTGGTTGTGTATATTAATTAGGTGTACATCTTGTTAGCACACCTAAGCGTCATTGTCATTAGTCTCTCGTTTATAGGAGACATCCGTTACCGAGTTTAAGATGTTCCTTGATATAGCAAACTCAACCCTCAAATGTGGTGCATTTCTAAGAATTCTTTATTAGTCTTGCTCTTGAATAGTCGGTATTTACCAAAGTCCATAGTATTTTCGTCTGTCAATCTTGTTTCCTGAAGTGCCAAAACCTGAATATTTTGTTCTATGAGTGCGTTTTCTAGTTCGTACAGCTTACCTGGTTTTAAAAGTGTCAGTATGTTAAATGTTCCAAAGAATGTCTTAGTTTTTGTTTTTGTCGGCCGGATCACCGGAGTAATTGTGTTGTTGTCAATTTGCGTCATAGTACTTTAAATCGTTTGGAGTTCGAGAACTCAGGTTTTATAAGACTGGTGTTAGTTTCCAATACGAATCGCAAGATGCTTGGGTAAGAACCCGCCCCATTTCCCTGAGCTTAAGCCGCGCAAGTGCAAGCACGAGCACCTGCCTAAGCATTAAAGGTCATTCAAGCCTTTACCTGACCAAAGCGGACCGTTCGTTACAAAGTGTCAAGTTTTGTGATCTGAAAGTTATTCCTAAAGTGTTTCCTAGGTCTCTGTTTTAGTTTTATTCTAGTAAGGTAGTGATCCGAGGCAACGTTAAAACCTTTTCGTACTTATACATTCATAACCTTCTTGTAGTAGGGATAGGATATCGCTACATGGTCGATTTGAAATTCGCCGAGAAAAGAATTTGTACACCGCCACGTTTTTGTTTAGAGGGCAATTTTTTGAAGTGTGTTGACATTATTTTAAGATTAAATGTTCTGCATGTTTTAACCAATCTCTGACCGTTTCTGTTTGTCCATTTGTGCCTTGGAAAGTCTCCGATAGTTTTCCTAAATTTCTCTACCTAACTGGGCATTAAAGTCACCTATCAAAATTTTACGTGGCCATAAGGGATTCCTGATATTGTGCTTTATAAGGTTTCCCATATTTCGTTCACCTTATCAGGATCCGAACTTGTTGTCATGGTTGTATATAATTAGAGTGTACATCTTGTTAGCACACCTAAGCGTCATTGTCATTAGTCTCTCGTTTATAGGAGACACATCCGTTACCGAGTTTAAGATGTTCCTTGATATAGCAAACTCAACCCTCAAATGTGGTGCATTTCTAAGAATTCTTTATTAGTCTTGCTCTTGAATAGTCGGTATTTACCAAAGTCCATAGTATTTTCGTCTGTCAATCTTGTTTCCTGAAGTGCCAAAACCTGAATATTTTGTTCTATGAGTGCGTTTTCTAGTTCGTACAGCTTACCTGGTTTTAAAAGTGTCTGTATGTTAAATGTTCCAAAGAATGTCTGTTTTTGTTTTAGTCGGCCGGAAGATCGGTCACACATCGGAGTAATTGTGTTGTCAATTTGCGTCATAATACTTTAAATCGTTTGGGTTGAGTTTGAGAACTCAGTTTTATAAGACTGGAGGTGTTAGTTCCAGAATACGAATCGCAAGATGTTTGGGTAAGAACCCGCCCATTTTCCCTGAGCTTAAGCCGCGCAAGTGCAAGCACGAGCACCTGCCTAAGCATTAAAGGTCATTCAAGCCTTTACCTGACCAAAGCGGACCGTTCGTTACAAAGTGTCAAGTTTTGTGATATGAAAGTTATTCCTAAAGTGTTTCCTAGGTCTCCCTTTTAGTTTCTAGTAAGGTAGTGATCCGAGTCAACGTTACAACCGTTTCGTACTTATACGTTCATAATCTTTTTGTAGGGATAGGATATCGCTACATTGTAGATTTGAAATTCACCGAGAAAAGAATTTTTACACCGGCACGTTTTTTGTTTAGAGGGCAATTTTTTGAAGTGTGTTGACATTATTTTAAGATTAAATGTTCTGCATGTTTCAACCAATCTCTGACCGTTTCTGTTTGTCCATTTGTGC
This sequence comes from Matsumurasca onukii, assembly GCA_018831715.1. Lineage (NCBI taxonomy): Eukaryota > Metazoa > Arthropoda > Insecta > Hemiptera > Cicadellidae > Matsumurasca > Matsumurasca onukii. The sequence continues at coordinate 17,045 of JAHHFQ010000037.1, read as the reverse complement.
CTTGGAAAGTCTCCGATAGTTTTCCTAAATTTCCTTTCTACCTAATGGGCATTAAAGTCACCCATCAAAATTTTACGTGGCCATAAGGGATTCCTGAAATTTGTGCTTTATAAGGTTTCCCAAATTTCGTTCACCTTATCATGATTCGAAGTATTGTCCTGGTTTACTGGCATGTATATATTAATTAGAGTGTACATCTTGTTAGCACACCTAAGCGTCATTGTCATTAGTCTCTCGTTTATAGGAGACACATCCGTTACCGAGTTTAAGATGTCCTTGATATAGCAAACTCAACCCTCAAATGTGGTGCATTTCTAAGAATTCTTTATTAGTCTTGCTCTTGAATAGTCGGTATTTACCAAAGTCCATAATATTTTCGTCTGTCATTCTTGTTTCCTGAAGTGCCAAAACCTGAATATTTTATTCTATGGGTACGTTTTCTAGTTCGTACAGCTTACCTAGTTTTAAAAGTGTCAGTTTGTTAAATGTTCCAAAGAACGTTTTGTTTTTTGTTTTTGTCGGCCGGAAGATCGGTCACACATCGGAGTAATTGGTTGTTGTCAATTTGCGTCATAATACTTTAAATCGTTTGGGTTGAGTTTGAGAACTCAGTTTTATAAGACTGGAGGTGTTAGTTCCAGAATACGAATCGCAAGATTTGGGTAAGAGCCCGCCCCATTTTCCTGAGCTTAAGCCGCGCAAGTGCAAGCACGAGCACCTGCTTAGCATTAAAGCCTTTACCTGACCAAAGCGGACCGTTCGTTACAAAGTGTCAAGTTTTGTGATCTGAAAGTTATTCCTAAAGTGTTTCCTAAGTCTCCTTTGATTTTATTCTAGTAAGGTAGTGATCCGAGGCAACGTTAAACCTTTTCGTACTTATACGTTCATAACCTTCTTGTAGTAGGGATATCGCTACATGGTCGATTTGAAATTCGCCGAGAAAAGAATTTGTACACCGCCACGTTTTTTGTTTAGAGGGCAATTTTTTGAAGTGTGTTGACATTATTTTAAGATAAAATGTTCTGCATGTTTTAACCAATCTCTGACCGTTTCTGTTTGTCCATTTGTGCCTTTGAAAGACTCCGATAGTTTTCCTAAATTTCCTTTCTACCTAACTGGGCATTAAAGTCACCTATCAAAATTTTACGTGGCCAAGGGATTCCTGATATTGTGTTTTATAAGGTTTCCCATATTTCGTTCACCTTATCAGGATCCGAACTATTGTCCTGGTTTACAAGCATGTATATATTAATTAGAGTGTACATCTTGTTAGCAAACCTAAGCGTCATTGTCATTAGTCTCTCGTTTATAGGAGACACATCCGTTACCGAGTTTAAGATGTTCCTTGATATAGCAAACTCAACCCTCAAATGTGGTGCATTTCTAAGAATTCTTTTATTAGTCTTGCTCTTGAATAGTCGGTATTTACCAAAGTCCATAGTATTTTCGTCTGTCAATCTTGTTTCCTGAAGTGCCAAAACCTGAATATTTTGTTCTATGAGTGCGTTTTCTAGTTCGTACAGCTTACCTGGTTTTAAAATTGTCTGTATGTTAAATGTTCCAAAGAATGTCTAAGTTTTGTTTTTAGTCGGCCGGAAGATCGGTCACACACCGGAATAATTGTGTTGTTGTCAATTTGTGTCATAAGTACTTTAAATCGTTTGGAGTTCGAGAACTCAGGTTTTATAAGACTGGAGGTGTTAGTTTCAGAATAAGAATCGCAAGATGCTTGGGTAAGAACCCGTCCCATTTCCCTGAGCTTAAGCCGCGCAAGTGCAAGCACGAGCACCTGCCTAAGCATTAAAGGTCATTCAAGCCTTTACCTGACCAAAGCGGACCGTTCGTTACAAAGTGTCAAGTTTTGTGATCTGAAAGTTATTCCTAAAGTGTTTCCTAGGTCTCTGTTTTAGTTTTATTCTAGTAAGGTAGTGATCCGAGGCAACGTTAAACCTTTTCGTACTTATACATTCATAACCTTCTTGTAGTAGGGATAGGATATCGCTACATGGTCGATTTGAAATTCGAGAAAAGAATTTGTACACCGCCACGTTTTTTTGTTTAGAGGGCAATTTTTGAAGTGTGTTGACATTATTTTAAGATTAAATGTTCTGCATGTTTCAACCAATCTCTGACCGTTTCTGTTTGTCCATTTGTGCCTTCGAAAGTCTCCGATAGTTTTCTTTCCTTTTTCTACCTAACTGGTCATTAAAGTCACCCATCAAAATTTTATTGGCCATAAGGATTCCTGATATTGTGCGTTATAAGGTTTCCCATATTTCGTTCACCTTATCAGGATCCGAACTGTTGTCATGGTTTGTATATTAATTAGAGTGTACATCTTGTTAGCACACCTAAGCGTCATTGTCATTAGTCTCTCGTTTATAGGAGACACATCCGTTACCGAGTTTAAGATGTTCCTTGATATAGCAAACTCAACCCTCAAATGTGGTGCATTTCTAAGAATTCTTTTATTAGTCTTGCTCTTGAATAGTCGGTATTTACCAAAGTCCATAGTATTTTCGTCTGATCTTGTTTCCTGAAGTGCCAAAACCTGAATATTTTGTTCTATGAGTGCGTTTTCTAGTTCGTACAGCTTACCTGGTTTTAAAAGTGTCTGTATGTTAAATGTTCCAAAGAATGTCTGTTTTTGTTTTTAGTCGGCCGGAAGATCGGTCACACATCGGAGTAATTGTGTTGTTGTCAATTTGCGTCATAGAACTTTAAATCGTTTGGAGTTTGAGAACTCAGGTTTTATAAGACTGGAGGTGTTAGTTCCAGAATACGAATCGCAAGATGTTTGGGTAAGAACCCGCCCCATTTTCCTGAGCTTAAGCCACGCAAGTGCAAGCACGAGCACCTGCCTGCTTAAGGTCATTCAAGCCTTTACCTGACCAAAGGACCGTTCGTTACAAAGTGTCAAGTTTTGTGATATGAAAGTTATTCAAGTGTTTCCTAGGTCTCCTTTTGTTTTATTCTAGTAAGGTAGTGATCCGAGTAAACGTTACAACCGTTTCGTACTTATACGTTCATAGTCTTGTAGTTGATTGGGATAGATTTCCAGAATTCAATGAGAGAAAAGATTTTTACACCGGCACGTTTTTGTTTAGAGAACAATTTTTTGAAGTGTGTTGACATTATTTTAAGATTAAATGTTCTGCATGTTTCAACCAATCTCTGACCGTTTCTGTTTGTCCATTTGTGCCTTGGAAAGTCTCCGATAGTTTTCCTAAATTTCCTTTCTCTACCTAACTGGGCATTAAAGTCACCCATCAAAATTTTTACGTGGCCATAAGGGATCCCTGAAATTTGTGCTTTATAAGGTTTCCCAAATTTCGTTCACCTTATCATGATTCAGTATTGTCCTGGTTTACTGGCATGTATATATTAATTAGAGTGTACATCTTGTTAGCACACCTAAGCGTCATTGTCATTAGTCTCTCGTTTATAGGAGACACATCCGTTACCGAGTTTAAGATGTTCCTTGATATAGCAAACTCAACCCTCAAATGTGGTGCATTTCTAAGAATTCTTTATTAGTCTTGCTCTTGAATAGTCGGTATTTACCAAAGTCCATATATTTTCGTCTGTCATTCTTGTTTCCTGAAGTGCCAAAACCTGAATATTTTATTCTATGGGTACGTTTTCTAGTTCGTACAGCTTACCTAGTTTTAAAAGTGTCAGTTTGTTAAATGTTCCAAAGAATGTTTTAGTTTTTGTTTTTTGTCGGCCGGAAGATCGGTCACACATCGGAGTAATTGGGTTGTTGTCAATTTGCGTCATAATACTTTAAATCGTTTGGGTTGAGTTTGAGAACTCAGTTTTTATAAGACTGGAGGTGTTAGTTCCAGAATACGAATCGCAAGATGTTTGGGTAAGAACCCGCCCCATTTCCCTGAGCTTAAGCCGCGCAAGTGCAAGCACGAGCACCTGCTAAGCATTAAAGCCTTTACCTGACCAAAGCGGACCGTTCGTTACAAAGTGTCAAGTTTTGTGATATGAAAGTTATTCCTAAAGTGTTTCCTAGGTCTCCTTTTGATTTTATTCTAGTAAGGTAGTGATCCGAGGCAACGTTAAAACCTTTTCGTACTTATACGTTCATAACCTTCTTGTAGTAGGGATAGGATATCGCTACATTGTCGATTTGAAATTCGCCGAGAGAAGAATTTGTACACCGCCACGTTTTTGTTTAGAGGGCAATTTTTGAAGTGTGTTGACATTATTTTAAGATAAAATGTTCTGCATGTTTTAACTAATCTCTGACCGTTTCTGTTTGTCCATTTGTGCCTTGGAAAGTCTCCGATAGTTTTAGTTTTCCTACCTAACTGGGCATTAAAGTCACCCATTTTACGTGGCCATGAGGGATTCCTGATATTGTGTTTTATAAGGTTTCCCATATTTCGTTCACCTTATCAGTATCCGAACTATTGTCCTGGTTTACAAGCATGTATATATTAGTTAGAGTGTACATCTTGTTAGCAAACCTAAGCGTCATTGTCATTAGTCTCTCGTTTATAGGAGACACATCCGTTACCGAGTTTAAGATGTTCCTTGATATAGCAAACTCAACCCTCAAATGTGGTGCATTTCTAAGAATTCTTTTATTAGTCTTGCTCGAATAGTCGGTATTTACCAAAGTCCATAGTATTTTCGTCTGTCAATCTTGTTTCCTGAAGTGCCAAAACCTGAATATTTTGTTCTATGAGTGCGTTTTCTAGTTCGTACAGCTTACCTGGTTTTAAAAGTGTCTGTATGTTAAATGTTCCAAAGAATGTCTGTTTTTGTTTTTAGTCGGCCGGAAGATCGGTCACACATCGGAGTAATTGTGTTGTTGTCATTTCATAACCATTAAATTTTGGGTTGAGTTTGAGAACTCAGTTTTATAAGACTGGAGGTGTTAGTTCCAGAATACGAATCGCAAGATGTTTGGGTAAGAACCGCCCCATTTTCCTGAGCTTAAGCCGCGCAAGTGCAAGCACGAGCACCTGCCTAAGCATTAAAGGTCATTCAAGCCTTTACCTGACCAAAGGACCGTTCGTTACAAAGTGTCAAGTTTTGTGATATGAAAGTTATTCAAAGTGTTTCCTAGGTCTCCTTTTAGTTTTATTCTAGTAAGGTAGTGATCCGAGTCAACGTTACAACCGTTTTACTTATACGTTCATAATCTTTTGTAGTAGGGATAGGATATCGCTACATTGTAGATTTGAAATTCACCGAGAAAAGAATTTTACACCGGCACTTTTTGTTTAGAGGACAATTTTTTGAAGTGTGTTGACATTATTTTGATTAAAACTGCATGTTTCAACCAATCTCTGACCGTTTCTGTTTGTCCATTTGTGCCTTGAAAGTCTCCGATAGTTTTCCTAGCTTACCTAACTAACATTAAAGTCACCCATCAAAATTTTACGTGGCCATAAGGGATTCCTGAAATTTGTGCTTTATAAGGTTCATTTCGTTCACCTTATCATGATTCGAAGTATTGTCTTGGTTTCTGGCATGTATATTAATTAGAGTGTACATCTTGTTAGCACACCTAAGCGTCATTGTCATTAGTCTCGTTTATAGGAGACACATCCGTTACCGAGTTTAAGATGTCCTTGATATAGCAAACTCAACCCTCAAATGTGGTGCATTTCTAAGAATTCTTTATTAGTCTTGCTCTTGAATAGTCGGTATTTACCAAAGTCCATAATATTTTCGTCTGTCATTCTTGTTTCCTGAAGTGCCAAAACCTGAATATTTTATTCTATGGGTACGTTTTCTAGTTCGTACAGCTTACCTAGTTTTAAAAGTGTCAGTTTGTTAAATGTTCCAAAGAACGTTTTAGTTTTTGTTTTTTGTCGGCCGGAAGATCGGTCACACATCGGAGTAATTGTTGTTGTCAATTTGCGTCATAATACTTTAAATCGTTTGGGTTGAGTTTGAGAACTCAGTTTTATAAGATTGAGGTGTTAGTTCCAGAATACGAATCGCAAGATGTTTTAAGAGCCCGCCCCATTTCCCTGAGCTTAAGCCGCGCAAGTGCAAGCACGAGCACCTGCCTAAGCATTAAAGCCTTTACCTGACCAAAGCGGACCGTTCGTTACAAAGTGTCAAGTTTTGTGATCTGAAAGTTATTCCTAAAGTGTTTCCTAGGTCTCCCTTTGATTTTATTCTAGTAAGGTAGTGATCCGAGGCAACGTTAAAACCTTTTCGTACTTATACATTCATAACCTTCTTGTAGTAGGGATAGGATATCGCTACATGGTCGATTTGAAATTGCCGAGAAAAGAATTTGTACACCGCCACGTTTTTTTGTTTAGAGGGTATTTTTGAAGTGTGTTGACATTATTTTAAGATAAAATGTTCTGCATGTTTTAACCAATCTCTGACCGTTTCTGTTTGTCCATTTGTGCCTTGAAAGTCTCCGATAGTTTTCCTAAATTTTTTTTTCTACCTAACCTGGCATTAAAGTCACCCATCAAAATTTTTACGTGGCCATGAGGGATTCCTGATATTGTGTTTTAAGGTTTCCATATTTCGTTCACCTTATCAGTATCCGAACTATTGTCCTGGTTTACAAGCATGTATATTAGTTAGAGTGTACATCTTGTTAGCACACCTAAGCGTCATTGTCATTAGTCTCTCGTTTATAGGAGACACATCCGTTACCGAGTTTAAGATGTTCCTTGATATAGCAAACTCAACCCTCAAATGTGGTGCATTTCTAAGAATTCTTTTATTAGTCTTGCTCTTGAATAGTCGGTATTTACCAAAGTCCATAGTATTTTCGTCTCATCAATCTTGTTTCCTGAAGTGCCAAAACCTGAATATTTTGTTCTATGAGTGCGTTTTCTAGTTCGTACAGCTTACCTGGTTTTAAAAGTGTCTGTATGTTAAATGTTCCAAAGAATGTCTGTTTTTGTTTTTAGTCGGCCGGAAGATCGGTCACACACCGGAGTAATTGTGTTGTTGTCAATTTGCGTCATAGAACTTTAAATCGTTTGGAGTTTGAGAACTCAGTTTTATAAGACTGGAGGTGTTAGTTCCAGAATACGAATCGCAAGATGTTTGGGTAAGAACCCGCCCCATTTCCTGAGCTTAAGCCACGCAAGTGCAAGCACGAGCACCTGCCTAAGCATTAAAGGTCATTCAAGCCTTTACCTGACCAAAGCGGACCGTTCGTTACAAAGTGTCAAGTTTTGTGATATGAAAGTTATAAAGTGTTTCCTAGGTCTCCTTTTAGTTTTATTCTAGTAAGGTAGTGATCCGAGTAAACGTTACAACCGTTTCGTACTTATACGTTCATAGTCTTTTTGTAGTTGGGATAGGATATCGCTACATTGTAGATTTGAAATTCACCGAGAAAAGAATTTTACACCGGCACGTTTTTTGTTTAGAGGACAATTTTGAAGTGTGTTGACATTATTTTAAGATTAAATGTTCTGCATGTTTCAACCAATCTCTGACCGTTTCTGTTTGTCCATTTGTGCCTTGGAAAGTCTCCGATAGTTTTCCTAAATTTCCTTTCTCTACCTAACTGGGCATTAAAGTCACCCATCAAAATTTTACGTGGCCATAAGGGATTCCTGAAATTTGTGCTTTATAAGGTTTCCCAAATTTCGTTCACCTTATCATGATTCGAAGTATTGTCCTGGTTTACTGGCATGTATATATTAATTAGAGTGTACATCTTGTTAGCACACCTAAGCGTCATTGTCATTAGTCTCTCGTTTATAGGAGACACATCCGTTACCGAGTTTAAGATGTCCTTGATATAGCAAACTCAACCCTCAAATGTGGTGCATTTCTAAGAATTCTTTATTAGTCTTGCTCTTGAATAGTCGGTATTTACCAAAGTCCATAATATTTTCGTCTGTCATTCTTGTTTCCTGAAGTGCCAAAACCTGAATATTTTATTCTATGGGTACGTTTTCTAGTTCGTACAGCTTACCTAGTTTTAAAAGTGTCAGTTTGTTAAATGTTCCAAAGAACGTTTTAGTTTTTTGTTTTTGTCGGCCGGAAGATCGGTCACACATCGGAGTAATTGGTTGTTGTCAATTTGCGTCATAATACTTTAAATCGTTTGGGTTGAGTTTGAGAACTCAGTTTTATAAGATGGAGGTGTTAGTCCAGAATACGAATCGCAAGATGTTTGTAAGAGCCCGCCCCATTTCCCTGAGCTTAAGCCGCGCAAGTGCAAGCACGAGCACCTGCTAACATTAAAGCCTTTACCTGACCAAAGCGGACCGTTCGTTACAAAGTGTCAAGTTTTGTGATCTGAAAGTTATTCCTAAAGTGTTTCCTAAGTCTCCCTTTTATTCTAGTAAGGTAGTGATCCGAGGCAACGTTAAAACCTTTTCGTACTTATACATTCATAACCTTCTTGTAGTAGGGATAGATATCGCTACATGGTCGATTTGAAATTCGCCGAGACAAGAATTTGTACACCGCCACGTTTTTTGTTTAGAGGGCAATTTTTGAAGTGTGTTGACATTATTTTAAGATAAAATGTTCTGCATGTTTTAACCAATCTCTGACCGTTTCTGTTTGTCCATTTGTGCCTTTGAAAGACTCCGATAGTTTCTTTCCTTCCCTTCTACCTAACTGGGCATTAAAGTCACCTATCAAAATTTTACGTGGCCATGAGGGATTCCTGATATTGTGTTTTAGGTTTCCCATATTTCGTTCACCTTATCAGTATCCTAACTATTGTCCTGGTTTACAAGCATGTATATATTAGTTAGAGGTACATCTTGTTAGCAAACCTAAGCGTCATTGTCATTAGTCTCGTTTATAGGAGACACATCCGTTACCGAGTTTAAGATGTTCCTTGATATAGCAAACTCAACCCTCAAATGTGGTGCATTTCTAAGAATTCTTTATTAGTCTTGCTCTTGAATAGTCGGTATTTACCAAAGTCCATAGTATTTTCGTCTGTCAATCTTGTTTCCTGAAGTGCCAAAACCTGAATATTTTGTTCTATGAGTGCGTTTTCTAGTTCGTACAGCTTACCTGGTTTAAAAATTGTCTGTATGTTAAATGTTCCAAAGAATGTCTAAGTTTTGTTTTTAGTCGGCCAGAAGATCGGTCACACACCGGAATAATTGTGTTGTTGTCAATTTGTGTCATAGTACTTTAAATCGTTTGGAGTTCGAGAACTCAGGTTTTATAAGACTGGAGGTGTTAGTTTCAGAATAAGAATCGCAAGATGCTTGGGTAAGAACCCGTCCCATTTTCCTGAGCTTAAGCCGCGCAAGTGCAAGCACGAGCACCTGCCTAAGCATTAAAGGTCATTCAAGCCTTTACCTGACCAAAGGACCGTTCGTTACAAAGTGTCAAGTTTTGTGATATGAAAGTTATTCCTAAAGTGTTTCCTAGGTCTCCCTTTTAGTTTTATTCTAGTAAGGTAGTGATCCGAGGCAACGTTAAAACCTTTTCGTACTTATACATTCATAACCTTCTTGTAGTAGGGATAGATATCGCTACATGGTCGATTTGAAATTCGCCGAGAAAAGAATTTGTACACCGCCACGTTTTTTTGTTTAGAGGACAATTTTTTGAAGTGTGTTGACATTATTTTAAGATTAAATGTTCTGCATGTTTCAACCAATCTCTGACCGTTTCTGTTTGTCCATTTGTGCCTTGGAAAGTCTCCGATAGTTTTCCTTTTTCCTTTCTACCTAACTGGTCATTAAAGTCACCTATCAAATTTTTTACGTGGCCATAAGGGATTCCTGATATTGTGCGTTATAAGGTTTCCCATATTTCGTTCACCTTATCAGGATCCGAACTGTTGCCTGGTTGTGTATATTAATTAGAGTGTACATCTTGTTAGCACACCTAAGCGTCATTGTCATTAGTCTCGTTTATAGGAGACACATCCGTTACCGAGTTTAAGATGCCTTGATATAGCAAACTCAACCCTCAAATGTGGTGCATTTCTAAGAATTCTTTTATTAGTCTTGCTCTTGAATAGTCGGTATTTACCAAAGTCCATTATTTTCGTCTGTCATTCTTGTTTCCTGAAGTGCCAAAACCTGAATATTTTGTTCTATGAGTGCGTTTTCTAGTTCGTACAGCTTACCTGGTTTTAAAAGTGTCTGTTAAATGTTCCAAAGAATGTCTGTTTTTGTTTTTAGTCGGCCGGAAGATCGGTCACACACCGGAGTAATTGGGTTGTTGTCAATTTGCGTCATAGAACTTTAAATCGTTTGTTGAGTTTGAGAACTCAGTTTTATAAGACTGGAGGTGTTAGTTCCAGAATACGAATCGCAAGATGTTTGGGTAAGAACCCGCCCCATTTCCCTGAGCTTAAGCCACGCAAGTGCAAGCACGAGCACCTGCCTAAGCATTAAAGGTCATCAAGCTCCTTACCTGACCAAAGCGGACCGTTCGTTACAAAGTGTCAAGTTTTGTGATATGAGTTATTCCTAAAGTGTTTCCTAGGTCTCCTTTTAGTTTTATTCTAGTAAGGTAGTGATCCGAGTCAACGTTACAACCGTTTCGTACTTATACGTTCATAATCTTTTGTAGTAGGGATAGGATTACATTGTAGATTTGAAATTCACCGAAAGAATTCATTTTACACCACGTTTTTTGTTTAGATGACATTTTTGAAGTGTGTTGACATAAGATTAAATGTTCTGCATGTTTCAACCAATCTCTGACCGTTTCTGTTTGTCCATTTGTGCCTTGGAAAGTCTCCGATAGTTTTCCCAATTTCCTTTCTCTACCTAACTGGGCATTAAAGTCACTATCAAAATTTTACGTGGCCATAAGGATTCCTGAATTGTGCTTTATAAGGTTTCCCAATTTCGTTCACCTTATCATGATTCGAAGTATTGTCCTGGTTTTGGCATGTATATAATTAGAGTGTACATCTTGTTAGCACACCTAAGCGTCATTGTCATTAGTCTCTCGTTTATAGGAGACACATCCGTTCGAGTTTAAGATGTTCCTTGATATAGCAAACTCAACCCTCAAATGTGGTGCATTTCTAAGAATTCTTTATTAGTCTTGCTCTTGAATAGTCGGTATTTACCAAAGTCCATAATATTTTCGTCTGTCATTCTTGTTTCCTGAAGTGCCAAAACCTGAATATTTTATTCTATGGGTACGTTTTCTAGTTCGTACAGCTTACCTAGTTTTAAAAGTGTCAGTTTGTTAAATGTTCCAAAGAACGTTTTAGTTTTTGTTTTTGTCGGCCGGAAGATCGGTCACACATCGGAGTAATTGGTTGTTGTCAATTTGCGTCATAATACTTTAAATCGTTTGGGTTGAGTTTGAGAACTCAGTTTTTATAAGATTGAGGTGTTAGTTCCAGAATACGAATCGCAAGATGTTTGGGTAAGAGCCCGCCCCATTTCCCTGAGCTTAAGCCGCGCAAGTGCAAGCACGAGCACCTGCCTAAGCATTAAAGCCTTTACCTGACCAAAGCGGACCGTTCGTTACAAAGTGTCAAGTTTTGTGATCTGAAAGTTATTCCTAAAGTGTTTCCTAGGTCTCCCTTTGATTTTATTCTAGTAAGGTAGTGATCCGAGGCAACGTTAAAACCTTTTCGTACTTATACGTTCATAACCTTCTTGTAGTAGGGATAGGATATCGCTACATGGTCGATTTGAAATTGCCGAGAAAAGAATTTGTACACCGCCACGTTTTTGTTTAGAGGGCAATTTTTTGAAGTGTGTTGACATTATTTTAAGATAAAATGTTCTGCATGTTTCAACCAATCTCTGACCGTTTCTGTTTGTCCATTTGTGCCTTGGAAAGACTCCGATAGTTTTCCTAAATTTCCTTTTTCACCTAACTGGCATTAAAGTCACCTATCAAAATTTTACGTGGCCATGAGGGATTCCTGATATTGTGCTTAAGGTTTCCCATATTTCGTTCACCTTATCAGATCCGAACTATTGTCCTGGTTTACTGGCATGTATATTAATTAGAGTGTACATCTTGTTAGCAAACCTAAGCGTCATTGTCATTAGTCTCGTTTATAGGAGACACATCCGTTACCGAGTTTAAGATGTTCCTTGATATAGCAAACTCAACCCTCAAATGTGGTGCATTTCTAAGAATTCTTTTATTAGTCTTGCTCTTGAATAGTCGGTATTTACCAAAGTCCATAGTATTTTCGTCTGTCAATCTTGTTTCCTGAAGTGCCAAAACCTGAATATTTTGTTCTATGAGTGCGTTTTCTAGTTCGTACAGCTTACCTGGTTTTAAAATTGTCTGTATGTTAAATGTTCCAAAGAATGTCTAAGTTTTGTTTTTAGTCGGCCAGAAGATCGGTCACACACCGGTAATTGTGTTGTTGTCAATTTGTGTCATAGTACTTTAAATCGTTTGAGTTCGAGAACTCAGGTTTTATAAGACTGGAGGTGTTAGTTTCAGAATAAGAATCGCAAGATGCTTGGGTAAGAACCCGTCCTATTTCCCTGAGCTTAAGCCGCGCAAGTGCAAGCACGAGCACCTGCCTAAGCATTAAAGGTCATTCAAGCCTTTACCTGACCAAAGCGGACCGTTCGTTACAAAGTGTCAAGTTTTGTGATCTAAGTTATTCCTAAAGTGTTTCCTAGGTCTCTGTTTTAGTTTTATTCTAAGGTAGTGATCCGAGGCAACGTTAAAACCTTTTCGTACTTATACATTCATAACCTTCTTGTAGTAGGGATAGGATATCGCTACATGGTCGATTTGAAATTGCCGAGAAAAGAATTTGTACACCGCCACGTTTTTTGTTTAGATGACAATTTTTTGAAGTGTGTTGACATTATTTTAAGATTAAATGTTCTGCATGTTTCAACCAATCTCTGACCGTTTCTGTTTGTCCATTTGTGCCTTCGAAAGTCTCCGATAGTTTTCCTTTCCTTCTCTACCTAACTGGTCATTAAAGTCACCTATCAAAATTTTTACGTGGCCATAAGGGATTCCTGATATTGTGCGTTATAAGGTTTCCCATATTTCGTTCACCTTATCAGGATCCGAACTGTTGTCATGGTTGTGTATATTAATTAGAGTGTACATCTTGTTAGCACACCTAAGCGTCATTGTCATTAGTCTCTCGTTTATAGGAGACACATCCGTTACCGAGTTTAAGATGTTCCTTGATATAGCAAACTCAACCCTCAAATGTGGTGCATTTCTAAGAATCTCTTTATTAGTCTTGCTCTTGAATAGTCGGTATTTACCAAAGTCCATAGTATTTTCGTCTGTCAATCTTGTTTCCTGAAGTGCCAAAACCTGAATATTTTGTTCTATGAGTGCGTTTTCTAGTTCGTACAGCTTACCTGGTTTTAAAAGTGTCTGTATGTTAAATGTTCCAAAGAATGTCTAGTTTTTGTTTTTAGTCGGCCGGAAGATCGGTCACACATCGGAGTAATTGTGTTGTTGTCAATTTGCGTCATAGAACTTTAAATCGTTTGTTGAGTTTGAGAACTCAGTTTTATAAGACTGGAGGTGTTAGTTCCAGAATACGAATCGCAAGATGTTTGGGTAAGAACCCGCCCCATTTTCCTGAGCTTAAGCCACGCAAGTGCAAGCACGAGCACCTGCCTGCATTAAAGGTCATTCAAGCCTTTACCTGACCAAAGCGGACCGTTCGTTACAAAGTGTCAAGTTTTGTGATATGAAAGTTATTCCTAAAGTGTTTCCTAGGTCTCCTTTAGTTTTATTCTAGTAAGGTAGTGATCCGAGTAAACGTTACAACCGTTTCGTACTTATACGTTCATAGTCTTGTAGTGGGATAGGATATCGCTACATTGTAGATTTGAAATTCACCGAGAAAAGAATTTTACACCGGCACGTTTTTTGTTTAGAGGGCAATTTTTTGAAGTGTGTTGACATTATTTTAAGATTAAATGTTCTGCATGTTTCAACCAATCTCTGACCGTTTCTGTTTGTCCATTTGTGCCTTGGAAAGTCTCCGATAGTTTTCCTAAATTTCCTTTCTACCTAACTGGGCATTAAAGTCACCCATCAAAATTTTACGTGGCCATAAGGGATTCCTGAAATTGTGCTTATAAGGTTTCCCAATTTCGTTCACCTTATCATGATCGAAGTATTGTCCTGGTTTACTGGCATGTATATATTAATTAGAGTGTACATCTTGTTAGCACACCTAAGCGTCATTGTCATTAGTCTCTCGTTTATAGGAGACACATCCGTTACCGAGTTTAAGATGTCCTTGATATAGCAAACTCAACCCTCAAATGTGGTGCATTTCTAAGAATTCTTTATTAGTCTTGCTCTGAATAGTCGGTATTTACCAAAGTCCATAGTATTTTCGTCTGTCATTCTTGTTTCCTGAAGTGCCAAAACCTGAATATTTTGTTCTATGAGTGCGTTTTCTAGTTCGTACAGCTTACCTAGTTTTAAAAGTGTCAGTTTGTTAAATGTTCCAAAGAATGTTTTAGTTTTTGTTTTTTGTCGGCCGGAAGATCGGTCACACATATAATTGTTGTTGTCAATTTGCGTCATAATACTTTAAATCGTTTGTTGAGTTTGAGAACTCAGTTTTTATAAGACTGGAGGTGTTAGTTCCAGAATACGAATCGCAAGATGTTTGGGTAAGAACCCGCCCCATTTTCCTGAGCTTGCCGCGCAAGTGCAAGCACGAGCACCTGCCTAAGCATTAAAGCCTTTACCTGACCAAAGCGGACCGTTCGTTACAAAGTGTCAAGTTTTGTGATCTGAAAGTTATTCCTAAAGTGTTTCCTAGGTCTCCTTTTGTTTTATTCTAGTAAGGTAGTGATCCGAGGCAACGTTAAAACCTTTTCGTACTTATACGTTCATAACCTTCTTGTAGTAGGGATAGGATATCGCTACATGGTCGATTTGAAATTCACCGAGAAAAGAATTTTACACCGGCACGTTTTTGTTTAGAGGGCTTTTTTGAAGTGTGTTGACATTATTTTAAGATTAAATGTTCTGCATTTCAACCAATCTCTGACCGTTTCTGTTTGTCCATTTGTGCCTTGGAAAGTCTCCGATAGTTTTCCTAATTTCCTTTTTCTACCTAACTGGGCATTAAAGTCACCCATCAAAATTTTACGTGGCCATAGGGATTCCTGATATTGTGTTTTATAGGTTTCCATATTTCGTTCACCTTATCATATCCGAACTATTGTCCTGGTTTACTGGCATGTATATATTAATTAGAGTGTACATCTTGTTAGCACACCTAAGCGTCATTGTCATTAGTCTCTCGTTTATAGGAGACACATCCGTTACCGAGTTTAAGATGTTCCTTGATATAGCAAACTCAACCCTCAAATGTGGTGCATTTCTAAGAATTTTTTATTAGTCTTGCTCTTGAATAGTCGGTATTTACCAAAGTCCATAGTATTTTCGTCTGTCATTCTTGTTTCCTGAAGTGCCAAAACCTGAATATTTTGTTCTATGAGGCGTTTTCTAGTTCGTACAGCTTACCTGGTTTTAAAAGTGTCTGTATGTTAAATGTTCCAAAGAATGTCTTAGTTTTGTTTTTAGTCGGCCGGAAGATCGGTCACACCGGAATAATGTTGTTGTCATTTGTGTCATAATACTTTAAATCGTTTGGAGTTTGAGAACTCAGGTTTTATAAGACTGGAGGTGTTAGTTCAGAATACGAATCGCAAGATGTTGGGTAAGAACCCGTCCCATTTCCCTGAGCTTAAGCCGCGCAAGTGCAAGCACGAGCACCTGCCAAGCATTAAAGGTCATTCAAGCCTTTACCTGACCAAAGCGGACCGTTCGTTACAAAGTGTCAAGTTTTGTGATCTGAAGTTATTCCTAAAGTGTTCCCTAGGTCTCTGTTTTAGTTTTATTCTAGTAAGGTAGTGATCCGAGGCAACGTTAAAACCTTTTCGTACTTATACGTTCATAACCTTCTTGTAGTAGGGATAGGATATCGCTACATGGTCGATTTGAAATTCGCCGAGAAAAGAATTTTTACACCGCCACGTTTTTTTTAGATGACAATTTTTTTGAAGTGTGTTGACATTATTTTAAGATTAAATGTTCTGCATGTTTCAACCAATCTCTGACCGTTTCTGTTTGTCCATTTGTGCCTTCGAAAGTCTCCGATAGTTTTTTTTCCTTCTCTACCTAACTGGTCATTAAAGTCACCCATCAAAATTTTACGTGGCCATAAGGGATTCCTGATATTGTGTGTTATAAGGTTTCCAAATTTCGTTCACCTTATCAGATTCCGAACTGTTGTCATGGTTGTGTATATTAATTAGAGTGTACATCTTGTTAGCACACCTAAGCGTCATTGTCATTAGTCTCTCGTTTATAGGGACACATCCGTTACCGTTTAAGATGTTCCTTGATATAGCAAACTCAACCCTCAAATGTGGTGCATTTCTAAGAATTCTTTATTAGTCTTGCTCTTGAATAGTCGGTATTTACCAAAGTCCATAGTATTTTCGTCTGTCATTCTTGTTTCCTGAAGTGCCAAAACCTGAATATTTTGTTCTATGAGTGTTTTCTAGTTCGTACAGCTTACCTAGTTTTAAAAGTGTCAGTTTGTTAAATGTTCCAAAGAATGTTTTAGTTTTTGTTTTTAGTCGGCCGGAAGATCGGTCACACATCGGAGTAATTGGGTTGTTGTCAATTTGCGTCATAATACTTTAAATCGTTTGGGTTGAGTTTGAGAACTCAGTTTTTATAAGACTGAGGTGTTAGTTCCAGAATACGAATCGCAAGATGTTTGGGTAAGAACCCGCCCCATTTCCCTGAGCTTAAGCCGCGCAAGTGCAAGCACGAGCACCTGCCTAGCATTAAAGGTCATTCAAGCCTTTACCTGACCAAAGCGGACCGTTCGTTACAAAGTGTCAAGTTTTGTGATCTGAAAGTTATTCCTAAAGTGTTTCCTAGGTCTCCCTTTTAGTTTTATTCTAGTAAGGTAGTGATCCGAGGCAACGTTACAACCGTTTCGTACTTATACGTTCATAGTCTTGTAGTAGGGATAGGATATCGCTACATTGTAGATTTGAAATTCACCGAGAATTTTACACCGGCACGTTTTTTGTTTGAGGCAATTTTTTGAAGTGTGTTGACATTATTTTAAGATTAAATGTTCTGCATGT
>JAHHFQ010000036.1:0-32806 GCA_018831715.1 Matsumurasca onukii | reverse complement strand
ATGAACCCATATACAACTACTTACACTATTATTCGCTGCTTGCCTTGATGTCGTTAACATGCCACGTCAACTTCTAATGGAACTTGATTTAAATGCCAACAAGAACCCTAGATATTTCAATTTAAATACACGTACTATCTTGATTCAACACATCGGTTCCTTACCCTCACAAATTCTTCTCAACAGGAAAACAACTGCCTCTGATTCTGGTTTAACCACTTTCAATGGTTGACAATAATATCACTGGCCATGTAATATTTGTCAGAAAATGTCCAAAACACAAAGGACTTAAAGTTACATATGAATTATTGTTTTAAAAAAACAATTGCAATGCTAACTCTTCCTTCAATGTTGAATCATACTGGTCCCTGCGAGGTACAACTTTGAAAACTGCCCGGGACACATCTTTCATTTAAATTTGAAATGTTAAAGTTTTGGTAGTCTAATTGCGGGTCTCTGAAATGTCCCTGTTTTAGAAACGAATACCCAAGGGAGCTAGGATCTACGGCTGAAAAATTATCTAATCGCATTTTAGGAGTGTATCAGAACCAACTTGTACTGCCTGGACAGGTTTGTGTTAGTGAAAGATCACGTACGAACTCTATCCTTTTCTGTAGCAGTGGTATAGCTTTCATCTCTTTTTACTTTTTGGGAACAAAACTATTGAATCACAAGTGGGATGCCAACAAGTGACAACCATTAACATTGGCTAACTAATTGTGTTAAAACTGAAATCAATTTAAAACTCTTCTATCTTGATAATGGAACATTGGGTGTTACGACACTGTTTGAAGACCTAAATGTACTTATTTCGAATCGAGAAAAATTGGTCTAAAGTAAACCCTAATAAATGTGAACTATATTTTCAGCCAGTTTAGACACAGAATTGAAGAAGACTAGAAACATGCTACACGAACAAATAACTGGATACTGAAGGTGTCTCTTTTAGGTTTATGTATTGAAGGTTTTCAAATGGCAATCCAACCAGAGAAGTTTGTTGAACATTATGATTGAACGACTTGAAAACATTCTAAACATGTAACACTATGACAAGAGTATGCTGAATTCCTAAAATGCTTTATATCTGAATGCATTAACATTTATTTTTCCTCATTGCTTCACTTTTATTGATAGATGCTATTAAATCTTAGAAATATTACGAATTTAAGTTTCAGACATGCAATTGGAAACAAGCTAGTCTCCCATGATTATGGTGGAATCGGAACCAAGTGTAGCTTGTTGCTGTTTTCTTTCTTTCTTCGTTCTCAGGGTAATGCTGCTTGTCTCCTAATATACTAAATAACGGTTGTTGGTGAGCAACCTCAGGAATAGTGGGTAGAAGAGTTTGAAAAGAAAATACATGATCTTCCCATTAAACAAAGTTACTCCTTACGAATGGGATAATTCTTTTTTTTGAAAAATGAATCAGAACTTCCTCAAATTTGACACCTATAGTGAAGATTGCCAAGAATCAAAAGCCACTCAAAATAAAGAATTTGAACATGGTTACGCGCTCCATCAGAAAAATTGGTTTATTAATGGACGACTGCACCAAAATAGAAATTATGGGTCTAAGATTAGGATGCACTTTATTTTGAAAAATTTCAGAATGTATATGTGGTGAAATTATTATTGACACCAAGAAGCACTTCATTACTAACGTAAAACGCAGGCAAATTTTACAACAACATGCGAAAATAAAACAATATTAAAAAGCTTTATATGGTGCAGATATACCAACTCAACTAGAACCAACAGGTTTTATACCATTGACTGGAAAGGCCGATGTGCTTACTGTGGTCCCACTCTTAGGAACAGAAATGTACCTGGGACTTCACCTGTTTTTTAACACGTACGCAAAGAGTTATTTAAACAAACAAGTGAACTGTACTTGAGCTGCCGCTTAAATGGCTACAAAAACGTAAGCAAACAAATATACAAACCTTAAGCAAAATTTTACACTTTGTAGCCGTTACGTAGGAAAAACTTCTACATTGACTAATCTAAAATCCATACGCGTTATAGTCTATGAAATAAAAGACGAAGTATTTGGTTCTTACTTTAAATCATGGAAAATCCTATCTTTCACGTTTAGAGTGTGCATTATACGATATATTTACAGTAAAAGTGGCATTATCCATTAAACTTGAGTGTAACTTGCGAGCACATAATGAGGCCTTTGTGTGTTTGTTGACAACGCCAGCCAGCATCCCTCAACACCAACCCTTTCCGCTGAGCGAACTCAGTAGCACTACATTATATTAAACAACTAAAGTTTTATTCGTATACACATTTAAAGGTATAACGACACTTTGAAAATATAAACCACCTTTCTCCTAAGCATTACACCTGTAAGTATGGTGAAGCTCTGAGTCCCGAAGTCAAAGGCCTATTTTGGTCTCTAATCCTGGCTGTGGCTAAAAACTTGAGACCACAATAGAGTAGATTTATAGCTCAACTAAATATACAGGACCTAAGTAGACAGAGTGTAGGCTTACCTGTAAAACATTCAGTATGGCAGTAATACTTTCAAAAGTAATATACTAACATACATTCAAAACTTAAAGACTTTCATGTATAATTTGAAGTAAAAGTCTAAATAAGCTATCAACAATTGTGTTTAACCACAACATGTTTCAACCTTTGGAACCTGTCAGAAAATGTATTTTTGTCAATTTGATCTGAAAACAACTGATTTAACACATGATTGTATTGACAGTGCTAAAGTATCACTTTTACATTCAGGTAAATGAAGTATTGTTTTGATGACGTTTTTTCTCCCTAGAGAAAATATCATTTTATTGATCTTTGTCTGGCATGGACATCAGCATATTTTACATATACGGTTTACACAATTTTACATTTTTACAGTCTGTTCTTGTGCATCAAGATGGTTGACAAAATTATTAGGAGTTAACACAAATGTATGACAAAAATACAGGGTGTCCCGTAACTCTGTACAAAGTTATATAGCATTGTTCCTTAGGTCAGACAAACACATTTCACCATAGGAACATGGGTCTGCGGTGCTTAGTTTGCCGTCTGTCTGTCAGTATGTGTTTTTTACAAATTAATTAATAAGTCAAAACCAATTAATAGAATTTCACCAAATTTTATCAAATGTTTATGGTAATAAGACAATTGCACAAAAGGTATTGTAATATTATTATAAATATATTTCAAAATGGCGGCCATTTAAAATATTAAACTTTAAATATCTTAAAAACTAGTGGTTTTACAACAATTTTTGCAGGAATACTTTTCTTTAGTAAATTTACAAATCTTATGACACATAAATTATTAAAATCGAATCATAAATAACTGAGTAGCTACAGATTTACTGTGACGAGACACTGGTCAAATATGGTCTTTCAATGACAACAATGGAAAAGTTTGTGTAATGTGATTGTCAGGTTTTATGTTTACTGCCGATCAGCTGTCTTGTAATAAGAACAGCTGATCAAGCCCTGTTGCCTAAATTAACTCCATTGTTGTCTTGAAGGCCGATTTAGAACTTGTTCCTCAAATTCCACACTACGAACCGATCTTATATCACGCCCAGTGTCACTCATGTTTACCTTAAAGGTACCCGTTTCCTTCAATCTGTTGTGAACAGCAGTAAATGTCTGATGATTTGACATACCGTCCGGAAAGTGTGTTGCGTACAACCCGCCGCTCCTCTTGCCACGAGCCATTCATAACAATAGTATATCATACAGTACTCTGTTGTGTATCTATTCATTTTCCACACAAGTACAACAGTATTTACTTTAAAAACTAAAACGATATAAGAAGAAATAACCAATACTAATTCACGGCACGCTTCAGACAACAATGGAGTTAATTTAGGCAACAAGGACTTGATCAGCTGTTCTTATTACAAGACAGCTGATCGGCAGTAAACATAAAGCCTGACAATCACATTACACAAACTTTTCCATTGTTGTCATTGAAAGACCCATATTTGACCAGTGTCTCGTCACAGTAAATCTGTAGCTACTCAGTTATTTATGATTCGATTTTAATAATTTTTGTGTCATAAGATTTGTAATAGAATTTACTAAAGAAAAGTATTCTGCAAAATTGTTGTAAAACCACTAGTTTTTAAGATATTTAAAGTTTAATATTTTAAATGGCCGCCATTTTGAAAATATTTATAATAATATTACAATACTTTTTTGTGCAATTGGTCTTATTACCATAAACATTTGACCAAAATTTGGTGAAATTCTATTAATTGGTTTTTGACTTATTAATTAATTTGTAAAAAACACATACAGACAGACAGACGGCAAACTAAGCACTGCAGACCCATGTTCCTATGGTGAAATGTGTTTGTCTTGACCTAAGGAACAATGCTATATAACTTTGTACAGAGAGTTACGGGACACCCTGTATAGTTTAAGGTAATATAAAAATACCAGAAATGTAGTATACAAGCAAATTTGGAAACATTGGATTAATCTGACTTAAAAACGGAAGTAGTTGTCATAACGATTAAGAATAGAACCTCGACAGTACTGTATGGAAATAGAACCTACACGCTACTAGCACCGTTACGAATAGTAGACCCTTATGATGAATAAGTCCTATTGATGGTATACGTACAACCTAAGAGACAGAATGGTGGAATAGCTGGCACATCAAAGGGACTGGTAGGTTTGTACATTGCTATTTATGGACTCGCTTTTAGAGAGAACGTGCTTGCTAAAATAACAATACACCTGTAAAAGAAACAACAAGTTAAAATACTACTACAATATATTTTTAAAAAAGCTCTTTGCCCTAATTATAGAGTTTTGATCTGAAGTTTTTCACTTATTCATTCATTCACCAACAATTGTACAAAATACAGGTTGTTTCTAACTGTTCAACAATGTTTCAAGGTTTTAGGCCTAGACCAAATAATTAGTCAAAACGTAAAAAAAAGAAACCGTCCAAAGTCCTTGGTTGCTTAGACAAGCGTAAGTTTTATATTTTTGTTTATATAGGACACAAACAGTTATCAACATGAAACCTTGTATTCGTTTCTATATCTATTTTCAAATTCTCTACATGAATCGTAGATTGAGTATTTCTATTACAAAATATAGCACCAAACTCTGCTGTTATATTTGTCAACATTTGACAGGTATATTTTAACGGGCAAAACTAAACCATGTGTTACTTTAATCAAAACCTATTTAATTTTCATAAATATTTATATGTTAAACCGAGCAGTATCTGATTAGAATACTTATTATAATGTAGAATAATTGAATTGGAATATTGCAAAAATTTTTTATTCGATAGTTTTTTAGCTAACCATACCGGGCTGAACTAGGCGCCAGTGGTAGTAGATGCTTGGGAGTAGAGCAGCCACGCCTTTAAGGAGCCATTCCATAATCTCGTGGTCCCTGAGTCATCAGTGATTTTGTTTGTCGCTCTGGATCATTCATAAAACAATATTCTGTAGTTGCTGATGTAAGAAAATTTCTGTTTAAAGTGTAAAAAACTAGATTACCAAACCACCTAAACACAACAAAAAAAACAAATAGTCTGAATCAAATCAACGCTGTTCAAAGAAAACTTTTGAAAAGCAAAGCTCTGACGTAAAGGATTGCTACTGTTGTCTTAGATAATCCTGTACAAAGTGGATATGTTGATGACAGCACCAATAACACATAACTGCAACTACACATACAAGCTTTGTACACACAGTAGAGAGATACTACGAGAGGAATGCAATCATGGGGAAGGAATGCTGGTTGTGTAATCTAGACGATCCGTTAATCATAGAGCAGTTCTGTGAGGGTACCTTCAATCAAGTCTTAGGACAAAGATTGTAGTATCGTGAACATTTTAAACACACACTGGCTGTGTTTCTAACATTGAGTGGAAGGTAGTCATTATACCATAATTTATTTTATCAGCTATACAAAATTGGTTTCATCTAAAGTAACATCAAGATGTTTTCCGACATTGAGTATAAATATATTATATACTTGTATGTTTGTAAACCGTTCCTGAACATTCTCGAGGATTAATGAACTGGATGTTTTGCTTCTGATTTTGAATATTTTGAGGTGATAGCCTAAAAAACATTTTCCAGGATTGGTTGCAAACATGTTAAGACGTTTTAAATGTCCCACTAAATGCCAGAAAATATATCGAGCATTTAGTTTCAAGATAAAGTCAGTTTTGTATAGTTAGTAAAATAAATACTTACCATATAAATGACAGGTAAATTGCACCTTTGTTTTTTGAACCACCCTATACTATTTGTTCAGTTTTATATTATTTCCTTAAAATGTTCATATAAAAGTTGTAAACCAAGCGATGTGAATTCGTATGGACAGCGTTCAAAATTCACATTTTTTAGCTAACTGTAATGAAAAAATCACCTAATCTGTTATCCAGTTATTATCACGCAAACACAAAGTCACATGTATTCAAAATAATTTCATAAACATATTTGTATTGCTGCAAGTATACTCTATGCTTTTAATTAGTTTTCTGCACACATATTGATTGAAAATGTAATGGTAGCTGTACCTACGGTGCATGCTTGCGTAACACCGTTTCATCAACTTACACCCTGTTGCTGCGATCAGGAAATCTGCACCGCATCTATAATGTTGAAACTTGTTAATCTTTACACATATTATGTGTTTTGATTGAGCATCGTTGTGGCAAATTTCAAGCAAATTCATCGATAAATGTGGTGGATCACTACATTATTTTCTAATAAAAGTAGAGGAGGTAAGCCAAGATCCAAGCTCTCTTCGGTAAAATTAAAATATTAAACACGAACAAACCAACTATGTGTGAGGAATAGAAATGAAAAGAATGTTCTATTCTATGAGGACATTGTCGCTGTATAAGGAAAGTAAATTACCAGTGTAAGGCAACTCGAAGCGTCTTTGCTATTCTAGAAATCCCAAGATTACCTCGTTACAGCTCATCTTCACCTCTTACCTGTTTCCACAAAGCATCACAAAACATCAAAGGAACCAGTTTGCCTCATACAACCTTAAGTATGGTTGTCTTGTAAAATAAATATTAAAACCTCATTAACATTTATATATTTTGTAATGCTACAGTTCAATTTTGAATAAAACCCCAAAACAAGTCATGTTCATCTGATTTTATTCTGTTGATCTGGTTTTACACTTATTGTTTTAGGTTTTAGGCTGTGCTGCAGCCAAGCCCTGCTATTACAATTGTTATTAAAGGTACTAGACATTTTATTTACCATGACTCATGGGAATGAATTCTGTAGGCCTACAATTAAACAACAACAGTTGTACATTCGAATACAAATACTATTTTGTATTATTACAAACAATAATATATTTAAATGGTTTGGGAGTCAGGGCAAGGGTGGATTTAGGTTCATTAATGGAGGGAAGGGTCAAATTTCTAGGAGGAGGAATAAGAGAGAGGAATGTAACTCAAATTCATCTGTTTGGACACGACAAGCAAAGCCACTGATGAATACTCTTGAGATTCTTTCACCCACAAGATTGTGGAATACCCTCAGTCGTGGCTGCCCTACTACCACACTGAAATTCACTCAACCTCCCATGGGGACTGGAGCATACTCAACATCCGGTTAGCTACCAAGCTGATATTCAGTATGAGAACCATTTTTGCGGGACCCCAATATAATGTGTTTTAAGTAGATACTGACCAGACAGATACTGCCTGGGGTTTAACATCTAAATATTTTAAAAGTATACAGGTTCTATATTACAACACATGTGAAATGTTTTGTTTGCCCGCTTTAAATTTACCTGTCAGGGTAAGTTAACAAAATAGGCGGTATTCTCAAACGTTCCTCCAAATCGCCTCAAGGGCTCTCAAATATTGAGGACACCTTAAAAGCCAAAACGGTATTCTTGAACACTCCTCCAACATTCCTTGATT
This sequence comes from Matsumurasca onukii, assembly GCA_018831715.1. Lineage (NCBI taxonomy): Eukaryota > Metazoa > Arthropoda > Insecta > Hemiptera > Cicadellidae > Matsumurasca > Matsumurasca onukii. Next base: position 24,898 of record JAHHFQ010000036.1, on the reverse strand, counting down.
GAGGAAGGATTGAGGTCTCCTCAATCAGTATAGGAACCTTACAAGAAAAATAACACTCAGTTCTTTTTTAAACTTATTAAAATTTGGATGAAATTTCTTAAATACTGTTAGTTTATTACAACAAAATATGTGGAGCCTTTAATGCTTAATGTACATGCCCACATTTGTTTTTAAGTAAATACATACAAATATTTAAAAGTGGTAGGATTTGTAAGGTTGGTCAAAATGAAATACCATCGTTTGGTTGTTTTTCTGTCATCCGAACTGTCACTTTATAGTCGCCCGTGTACGTTTAATAAGGTTGGTAATTTAACGCTTGAAAATCATATTTTCTTTAGTTTCAAAGAAAACTAAGCAATATATAGTATTTTTGATAATAATTCATTCTTTTAGCGTCTGATTACTCTTTCAAAATGTAGCCTGTAAACGTCAAAATTAATAAAGTTGATCATCTCAACTCAACTTTGTCTTCGGCCATCAGAACGCAATTACACAGAGTTAAGTACAGTTATGTCGCTAACTACGAATTATTTCAGTATTATTGGTTAGTAAGGTTGTCTTTTCATTAATGAACATTACACGATTTTATAAATGAATAGCGATCGTTTTGCCTTCAAACCGTATAAGAAATCCGTGTCCTCGGCAAGTAGTTCGACCTTCTAAAATGTCGACAATACGAGTACTAAAATTCATTAGTCATAGCAGAGCTTACACATTGAGTTGATGATTAAGCATATATTTCATAATAATAATACAACGAATTATACCCTATGCATTTTCCGTAAGAATAAAACATAAAGCACTCGTTAAACATGTAGCCATAGTAAGCAGGACCTGCGCGGTTTTGTTCGTAAACGTTGCATATTTAAATGCAACTTATACAATCTATTAAATAGAGATATCAATACGAAGTTATTCTAACTAATTTTCAAGATTATAGGCCTCTCATTACAGTTTAAAATCTTCAGAATGACAAACAGCAGCTTTTGAAGTTACACATGAATAGGCTAACCGCGCTGTTAGCCTACTCTAGTACTTATTTCTGCCTCATGCGTACGGCGTAATGCACTGCGGCAGACGGCAAACACAGCAACAATTCAGGCACCTCCCCTGGTCATCACTTTGACACGCCTCCTACCTCCTCACCCCGCTGACCACTGACCTAAATTTGATGCCCAATTAAATTGCACTGTTTTCAACCCATTCTCCTCCCAACCATAATATGTGGTGATGAGTCGAGTAAGGTGGTGGCTACGCCTGAGCCATGGTTAGTCATCCTCGCTTATATGGACCGCGCTTCGAGTCGTGTATGTTGTTACTGTCTGTTTTATATTAACTTTATTTCGTATTTTGCATGAGGATAATACGTGCAATTAAACAGCTATTAAAAGTTCAAGCATAAGCTTTATGAATTTAGCAAACTAGCAAATTATACGAGTTTTACACAACATTTGGAAGAAAAGACACAAAATGGAAAGAAAATAGCTTTACACTTCTTTAAATCTAGTAAAGTATTTCAGTTCATGTAATTGATTATTTTACGTTAGTTTTGATAAAAAGTATAGTGCTGTTCTTAAACTCACACCAGATTTAACATTAAACGAAATAATTTCTAGTTCTACACTAATGTTCTTAAATGTTTAAGTAAACTCAGTTTTTTACGGCTAATCCCTTTACATTTTTAAATCACCATTAAAATTCATGACGTTATGATTTTAAACTTCTTCTCAATGACTTTAAATGCTAATAACTCAGTAAAAAGTAATAAAAATTAAATACGGTACCCAAATTTAAAATGTTTAATCCTTAAACTAAAGTTTACTTTTACAGTTTTGTTCGTAAAATGCTATTAAAATGTTTAAGAGTTCAAAAAACCTTTGTACAAAAATGAATTCTAAAATTAAACACATTGAACAAAATTAAAATGTTTAATCCTTAAATTTTGTAATTACAAAATTATTTTAAACAGTTTGTTAGTAAAGTATTAGGCAATTTATTAGTTTGATATAGATTTTAGGAGGAAAATAAGGAAAAATGTAACTAAATTCATCTGTTTGGACACGACAACAAAGCCACTGATGAAACTCTGGACTTCACCCACAAGATTGTGGATGGTCTTTGAGGAGCTGGCTGTTTGGTCTCCAAAGAAGGCCAGTGAGGAGACTTGAGGAAGGCATCCGGTTGGACCAAGGTATTGAGAATAAACCATTTTAACTTTGGAGGGGAGTATAAGGAGACCTTGAGGAAAACTTCGAGGAACATCTGAGGAGTGTTCAAGAATAGCAATTTAGGCTGCAACACATGTGAGGTTTCCTTAAACTTTTGATTAGCGTCAAGAATAACAAAATAGAGTTTGGTGTTGGGAAACAAACACGTCCTTTGTATGGAGGCCGTGTTACGAATATAAACAATTTGAAAATAAATATTGTTCAGAATAACAATTTTGTATTAAACGAAGAGGTTTCCGCGTGGTTTTGTAACAAAGAGAGCGCGTGTAGGATATCAATTTTAACGCAAACACAGTGTTTTGTTTATTGTCAGGTTTGCATTGGGAAATGAACTTTTGTTGGCTAACACCAACCCAATTGTTTAGTCAACTGTGAAAGTAAAAAATATTTGTCACATATCGTACATGCATTTTCCATTTTATCTGATTAAAATGTTATTTGCGATAAAGTAAAACATTCTACAGCTGATGCGTATGTAGTAATACAACAATAAACCGTTTCACGGAAACTTCGACACGGAGAAACTTCGAGTTCATGTAAAACACCAAATGGGCGGGCGCTGAAGATGAAAGAAAAGTAATCTAATTACAACAAGATGTGCTGGCCTTTGCTTTAGAAGTGTATATTTTATGTTAGGCTTAATGTATGAACAAACTTACAGAGCTTAACTATTTCTAGTTCTATTCATAGTTAAGTACAAAATTTAAAGCCTAGCGAACGTTCATCATTAGTTTTTCACCTTACTTTGCAATTTACGAGTATTATCAAGCAATTCTAATGAATAAATCTGTGCTAGCATGTCATTGTAATGATGGATGTTCGAAATACACACACAGTATTCATACACAGTTGGGCAGTACTTTACGTGCCAGAAACGTAACGTACATGAACGTGTACAAAAGCGTTATCAAAGACTGGATTGCAAACTTTCTACAAAAGATCAATCTTATTTCTGATTCCAGTATTAGTCACTTATGCAGTGTTGCACAACTGGAAAGTAACTTAGAATACTGCTCAATTATTGGAATACTGTCTCAATCAGCTACTGACGACGGCGTATTATGGAGGAATCTACCCTCAGTCCCTCACTTTCTTTTATCACTGATTGGTTTGGTGAAGTGGTTGCTCAATCACTAACCTTTCCAGAATATTTATTATCTTATTTTCAACGTTTTTATTGTTATACCAAAACAAAATATTTTGTATGGTTAAATAAATAAATAAACATAAAAAAACATTCCCAACAATAACTAACTCATAAAGAAGAGAGCCGTAAATGCCAGCATATATTTGAAAGTGTTAATTTACCTGGCCTCCATATTTTTTCAAATCCAAGTGCAGTCCCATACTGACGTTCACTCTCATTACATCACAAGAGGCAGGGAGAAAACCCGTCCTGGGGGACCCACGCCGGTAGCTCATGAATGTTTACCTTCTCAGATATTAGCTTATCTCCTCGATAGTTTGTTGAATTCCATCAAAAGTAAATAAATTCAATGCTAAATGAATTCAAATCTCACCTAAATGTTACACATTTCGACGCAGACGCATATTAGTTGAGAGAACATGAACTGACCACAGGACTGAAGTGGAATTATTCGGATTAATGAAACTGATTGAATGAACAAAACTGTATGTTCAATGGAACTTTGATGTTATATTCAATGTACAATTTTAGCAACTAGACATTACATTAGACCGCAGTTGCATAGCATTTGATTACACGTAATATTTATTTATAATTTCCACAGTTTGGGAGAAATATCTAATTGCTCAGTTGAGTAGACTAAAGCAGCAAGATTATTATCCCATAGAAACAGCATTCACTTCATACTCTGAGGAAATCGAACTATGAATGAAAAGCTGTACATGTTATTGCGAATTCAGAAGCTCACGGTGAACGAGACGTCATTTGCTTTGACATATGACTGTTCCACATCAATACTGCATTACTTCATCAACTTAATTTGCTTTTGAGTCTGCAGCTCTGTTTCAGTCTTTGTTTGTATTCATGATACAGCAGTTCCAGATTTATAACATTCATTTTACTATTTTGTAAAGTTGATTTCCGTTTAAGTGTAAAGGAAACATATTTTTTCTTAGAAAAGCGTCCTTATTTTTAATAAACTTGGCACATTTTCCGATTCCAATAGTTGTAATAATCCATACTACAAATTACATGCGTTAGGTTTTTAACATTACAATAAATAGGTTTTCGTTCAAATATGGGGTTTAGCTGCTGTTAACGCGTAATAGAATCAGAAACACGCAGAAACAATTTTACACATAATAAGGCTTCACTTGGTATTCAGACTTGAAATCACCACTGAGTAAGTCAATTGCTCGGGAAGCAACTTTGAAAATAATTAGAACAACAAAAGATATTGTACAATTGGGATCTTCCAATATTTATCACATTTGGATTCAAAATGGCCTTTTTAAAACAAGTTAAGCTTACTGAATTTAAAGGTTGCTTCAAAAATTGTCTTTGGAAAAGGTTGATGTAACGATTTTTTATTCAGAGACTATTCTTAATTAAAACTGTAAACTACGTTGTTAGTAATAACACAGATGTAGTTTATCTATGGTACCTTATAACTTGTACATACTTGCCTGCAGTAAAGTAGTAAGTTTACTGCCTCCAAGTTACGTAAACAATACTACAGTATTTAGCTAAGATACTGCAGCGTTTTGTTCTACTAATTAAAACTAGATCCGTAATGAGACGCTATCGCATTAGACAGACGATAAAGTGATAGAGTCATCGCTTATACCGATCCCAAGTGAACCCTTCAATTTAGATTCTTTTGCTTAATACGATCTCCCAGAGTGATAACAAAAATCTTCCTTGCTTTTGTTCTTCAGATTGTAAAATCATTCAAAAGTCTCAGCCATAGATGACAAACAAAAGTGGTCAGTGATCTGTTGATGTACGAAACTGAAATACATTTACAAACTAAACTGGCGATCTGATTTGGTTTCCTGGAATTACTGGAGTTGCTGAACCGTTCCCCGGATATTACAGTTTCCACCTGTAAGCCTTCCTTCGTTAGAGAATTCATAGCGTCCTTTGTAGCCGAGCCAAAACTGGAGACCATTAATCCTCAAGCCCTGGACCAACTCTCCCTCTTACTCATAAACTTAGTCTCAAACTGCTAATGATTTCACTGTAACATTACAGGTAGCTATAGTACTCAAGTACAAAGTGTCTTAAAATATGTAAACAGAGTTAAATAGAAGGTAATTAATTAAAAATAAACCCTTTATCTTGTGTAGGTAAACTAACTAATAATTTAAAACAACTGTTTCTTAACAATATAACTGAAATAGTCTAAAAAAACATTCCGTCGTCTTTAGATTACTAATGCGTTCAATGATATCCATCACTTTGGTCACTGTACGGTCAGTTATCCAATCTGTATCAAGCCGATGTGCTGAATATGAAAATATAAATGGTCATAATTTTGAACATTTATAAATTTTAGCAAGGCAAACCCTTGTGAAGCTCATTCACGATGACAAAATTGTGTGTACCCTTTGAGACACTTTGTATATGTAATGGGTAATACACATTGCTCAATTTTTGAGCTCAAAAGAAATAACAGCCAACGCCGTTATTAAGTAAATAAATTAAAACAAGGAAAATCTGTGTATTTTCGAATACAATAAAGACACAAATTAAACAATAAAACCCCATGCAAACTCTTTAACTCGTTTCAAACAAGAAATGAATCTAGCCACCGGCACGAAACGTGATCGGAAATGTGTTTTTAAAAGTTTTAAATTGGATAGAAATCCTCAGTGACTTTGCAAACAACATTTAGTGCAGACTCTTAAACTCCGATCACATAAACTACCTTTATGTGTTCTTCTAAGACAGCTATTATTGTACCGATAAATGGTGTTTGCAATGCTATTAGTAAGAACGCGAGGACACTCTAGTTGTTATAGTGGTTTAAAATTGAATATAATCAATCAAATATCGATACAGTCTTTCAAATTATCAAATCATGTCCCTTTAGTTATACATTAACAGTAAATATATATTGGTTTATTTTATTTATTGTAATTGTAACACACTACATTTGCAGCTTTTGAATTATTATGATTTATCTTTAGTGTAGAAGTTAACTCTTAGCTTTTACTCTGTTGGATGTATGTACCTTCCAGAGGTTTTCATAAATAGAGATATACGCCTACTGAGACTTTCTTGAAAACCATTGGCCACATGGGAGAAGTCGGTTGCAGATATTTGTTTTCCATGAATTATTTTATACTTTTAGAGGGTTTATTTTAATTTTTGAAGTCGGTTTAATTCTTAAGTTTTAGAGTATCACGACAGTTTTATTTACTAAACCAGCGAATATGGATTGTAAATAGTGTCCTTTCCTTTACGAATCCTTTTCTTAGGATCACCAATAGTATTGGGATGATTGAGATACAGTTTACTGATACCTGATAAAATTTAATCCAACCGTTTTAACACGTGAAGAAAAGTTTTACTGTAGCCTCTGTATCACTGTTAAATTAAGTATCATAATATCTACTTGACTAACGTACACTTGAATTTCTCAACGTTTAATAAACGTTGATCTGACATAATAAAACACTTATCAAACAAAAAAATCCTAAATATAAAAACTATGTCATTAAATACAATAATCAGAGCCAGAATGGCACAAAGAATAGGATCAATAAGGAGACTGATCAATGGCAAAAGCTGAGTCTAACGAACCGAATAAACTAATTGATTGTCAGACGTACCTACGTTCAAAGCTTCTCTACTTGATCCAATCACAGGCACGGATTCAATCATTCGGCCAACTTGGCAGTTTGTAGAGAATGCATTTAAGTATCTTCTCCGCCTTAAAGCTATCGTGACTAAACAATACTGTTGATATGTAGATTTTACTTTAAAACTCGTACCTTTATTGCAATCAATATCAACTTCATTAAAACCAACCATTCATCGAAGAAAACAAAACTATTGATTGATCAAAATAACACTAGTTTCCGGTGTTGAACAGAGTCAAGAATACTCCGAGTGGAAGTTGTTGCGGAAATGGTTCTGTCTAGATACTTCAAATGCATTCTTATACCGGATATGTATATTCCTTATACGTTTTATCAAAAATAATGTTATGATAAGTAAATTTCACATAAAATCCACATGGTTGAGGCAGCAAACCAACATAGCTGCGGCAGCACCAGCACAGATAGCCCGCGAGCGCTGCCGTATTTCTCCTTCCCTTCAATATGCTCGAGTTTGTCCGATGTCAATTACTAAAATACGAACGAACAAACTTGAGTGTGTCTCAATGGCTCTATTTGAGACTATCGAAAGAATTCCCCGCAGCTCGTGATCGAGCTGCCGCGACATTGTTGATCTTCCTGCCTCAACTATTTGGCATCTATGCGCAATCTACTCAGCATAACACTATCTTTGGTTTTATTTTAAAGTCACTGATTGGAAAAAATTGAACAAAATTAAAGGTACCCATTGTTTGCATACTGAGCACCAAATAAATATTTAAAGAGGTGGCTGTTCTATCCGCCAGTCCTACTCTGGGCTTATAACATGTACAGTAGTATAACTGCAATCGATGTTATAAATTGACTCAAATATGGAAACTTTTCTCTGAAAACATAAGTATGGGGTACTGATGCTGCTGCACATAAACTCTCAAACTTGCACTTTCGTCAAACAATGAATGTTTTATTCCTGAATTTAAAATCTGATAAGAACATAGATCTTGAAACTCCGCGATAATTACCATTTAATTTGGCAAGGAAGATTTAATTGTTTACTTTTATACGACGCAGAATTAGTGTCTCTATAGTTCTAGGGAAAACCCCTTTCCATTTTAGTACACCATACTATAACCATGTGATAGCCTACTTTGCATATTTCCACATGGTAAATTCTCTATCCCAGATAAAGGCCGCTCGGGCGCTATACACCCGCCTCTCAAGAAACTTTCAGGTGGACAAAGAGGCCGAATTTAAAGTAACGCCTCAGGTTAAGCTGATTAGTTTGTTAGAGTTTCTTTAAGGGCGTTAATCACTTTTACTAAGTACTTTATAACTTGTAAAAGTTGCCATCAAGTTTTGTCTTATACTAAATCACTATTTGAGATGCCGACCCTCTCATGAGGGCATTTTAAGGCAAATATGTGGTGAAGGATGAGTGTGATGAGTGTTAGTAATGAGTTATGAGGTGCAGTCTTGTTACAAACTAAGGCCGACTCTTTTTTAATGGGTCATTAGTTAATAGCCCAATCTACAATGGAAATACAAGGACCAACGGCTTAACGTGACTTCCGAACCACGCAGGTGATGGTCTTATATGTCTAAACGATGGTGGGAGTTGATGCGGGTATCATCAGATGATCACTGAGACTATCTGAGCCACTTTAGACCTATATCATCCTCAAAACCTGACCTCCAATAAGCTGGATTACAGGACCACGCCACGAGTCCCAGTCTAAGATACCATATGTTTTATGAAACGTACCTAGCTATTTTTTCTAAAAACGAAATACAGAAAATATGTCCCGGCATAGGAATGGTGGGCTAAGTTTTCTAACAGTGAAATGTTAACCTATTTCAGTTTAAATAAAAAAACTCATAAACATAAAATACGAACTGCTGGTTGTTATTTTAATCCTCCATATGAAATGTGCTACTTGAGAGAAATGAAACACAGAGAATGTGGAGTTATACGTTACCTAAGCTGGCCCAGACCACGGTTAGCATGCTGAGCAGATGCCAAGTATGGGTTTTGATACTAAGTTTGGTTTTTTACCAAACCCGAATACGATTTTAAACCCTTCCCACAACACACATTCTACAGCTCCCACAAAGTAGCATTCTCTTGGTATCTGGTAAAACAACAACAGCTTTTCTTATTGTAGTTGGTTGTAATGATTGGCTTCGTTTGTTATGCGAAGCGATTAAATGAACGACTTAGTGGTAAAAATTGACAACAAGCTTTCACTGTTCATCGACTATATCATACATATTTAAATTATGATTACGTATTGCTTGTAGTTAGTAAGAAAGTATTATCTTTTGTACGAAACTATATGTTTTAAGGGGTTTTGATATATTACAGAAACTAAAAAGTCCGTCGAGATTTGTTATGCATTGTCCAAAATATTTCAAGAATACAAGTACACTGTTTGAAAACGGTTTCATAGCAGTAAATCCCTCTAAAAATAATCTTGCTTAAGTCGGAGAATCCATTGATTCGAGTTTAAATGTTTTGTCCACTTACCTATACTACCAAAACTGTACCACCATTTTGAAACCCCTGTGTAAGAGTGCTGATAAGGGCGGTGACGGGAGAGGGGATGCCCGCGGCTCGGCTCACCCTGTATAAGTCACAAAGCCTGATTACAGCCATTGTCAACAAACAACACAATGCGGCTCATTCTCCTCTATGTTCAGAGGGTCTACTTAATGTTCATAGACACTCTGGTTACAGTACTGCTGTAGAATACATGCGTGTTACGGAAGTATTGTGTGCAACTTGATAAAATAAATAATTCCGTTAATTTGATTTTTAATGTTTTCTTAAAGGACTAACTCTTCCATTGGACTTTTAACTTGCAAGAGAGGTGGTGATTGATAGTGAAATTTATAGCTCACTCTTTGTTTTTTTTACTTTATTGTCTAATTATATACAGATCGTTAATGGTAAAATGATTAAATCAATGGGGACATTTGTTATTAGCCGATATTTAACGTTACGCAGAGTGTGCATATGTTTACGTTACCATAACGTCAACTAGTTTACGTAGAAGTGGGTTTCGTATGTACTATAATTTAAAAGTTTGATCTCTGTTTGCGACCTTGAGAAACATCAATTGTCTGAACCGTAAAAACATCCCAATTGTCCCTCTTCAGTAAAACAGGCCGGTCCTCAACGTGTTATGTTGAATTACCGTAGCTATCTAAGGTTTACTTTTAACTATCTTAAATTTTACAATGTTTGTCATGATCATTCAAAAGTGGTATATACTCTCAGGCAATAAATTCACACACAATTCACAGGCAATAGTACACAACAACTCTGCGTAGCCATAAACACTAAATCCCATAAGTTACTTTGACAACTGATTACAATTCGTGTACATTTAAATATCGTAGAAATCACAATGTACGTTATGGACCATATCCAATCTAATATATTCTCAAATTCATGTTAATTGTTTGAAAAGGATTGTTTTATGTTAAATGTAATTCACTTACTCACTCATATTGAACGCAAGTATTAGAACCATTGCAATATAAACCTTGGAAAATGATTGCATTGGATGATCAGTACAAAGTCTATGCATCGCAGTTGAGGCTAGAACTGAAGCAGTTATCTCGGAGCGTGAGGTCACGGAATCCGGGAGTCACGCGAAGTCGACATGAGTCTGATAAAACAAAGGTAGCCAACCTTATCTCTCAGAATAACCTTGATTTGATGTGTTTTGTCTTTAATCCGCAATCATAGAACTTTTACATTTTCATTTGTTTGTTACTTAATTCCACCAATGAAAATAATACCGTGTCTACAAAGTCGTGTCTACGTTTTATAACGTATCTAATGTTTATGATCGAGGAATTATATGTGTATTGAAACAGCTGTTAAAAGGTTTGTTTACTGTCCCTTCAATATACTCTGAGGTCGATACCGTTTACAGTAAGTCCATTTCAGGCTTATTTAATTTTGAGGGCACAACTTTAGAAAGTTTAAGCCTGTGGCTTGCAAAGTGCAATTTAGTTATTGCATTTCAACTTGAGCATTTGATGAGATTCCTCCTGACAGACGCTACATTTTCCAATGGAAAGGAAGTTTATGGAAACTGGTTGCTTACTAGACGGAAAACTAATAGACAGGCTCAAAACCTAAGATGGATCCGTCGAGATTACAAGGCACAGTTGTAGGAAGCTCAAAAAGGTGCGTTAAGAAAGTGGCCGAGAGTTAAATGTTCCAAAGTTCAGAGTGAATAAGGTTTTGAAGAAAATGCTTTTATTTTCTAGCTACATATACACTTTGGTAACGACATGTTTTAAAACCTGATGATAAATTCAAAATACATAAATTTGCTGTCACCATTTTAAACGAAAACCAAAGATCGAAATATTACCTCCACACATATGAACGCCATAGATCACCGTCATAGTTTTCTTATCAAAGAAAGTGAACATCCTCTCGTGTACTTGTATGTAGAACGTAAAATCAAAAGCACATATTACGGAACAATCTTGTATTCTATCAACTTTCATTCACGTAATGTAAATAGTTTTTAAATAATTGTTTGAAAGTATGACATGACCTTGGTCGGTCACACTGTGTTTTAAAACACTTAAAGTATGAAATTAATCGCTTTCTTACGTTAGGGTGGATACAAATATTTCTTTGGTAGAGAGACCAAACCTGTTAATTGATTGAACACTTTAGAAAACGTACACATTACATATAAGGTTTAAAACTAGTTTTAAAGATGCTTGTAGACATTTTCATAGTACGTTGTTGCCAAAACCTAAAGTAATCTTTACAAGTCTGAAGACTTAGCGTAGCTAGAAGGAAAGAAACTTATTATTAGACACTATTGTCAGTACCTTAACCTAAACCTTTACCTAGAAAACTCTACAGTGATGCGTACGTTTTTATAAATGTACAAAATGTTAGGTGCTAAGCTTTTGTTAGATTTTGAACTTTGATTTAAAATGGTTGTATTTTCTTTGGCTAGTTCAATATACTCGTAGTTAGTAATACCACAGCAAAAAAATTAAATATTATACTAAATGATAAAGTAAAGTTCTTGTAATACAAAATTGCAAATGAATGTTGTGTCAATTGCATGAACCTACAGTGAATACTAACAAAACTAGCACTAATAGAAAAATAGCAATTGTAAACTAACAATGGCCGCCAGTCTTCTTAAACAAAACTATGCAAACAGATCGAGAAACTGTCTCCGACACCGACTGACAGCTATTGTGTTTTCGTTTCTGTTGGAATAAATGAAAACTGATACTTTCTTTTTAGTAATTTAAGGTTTTAAAGTTTACCTAGCTGATCTGGGGAAAATGTTGAATATAATTAGAGTAAAACATAAAGTTAGTAATAGATGAACTATTCATTTGTAAATATTTGTAGCTGGTAGTCATAATACTTCAGAAAATGAGCACTGGCCTCAATAAACAACATGTATGAGGGTTTAAAAACATTAGGTTATATTGCTACATATGTTGATTAAACCACATGTCAAGATTAAATTCACGACACAACCTCCTCCCCCCAAGTAGTCTTAATAGTCTTGATCTTACTTTAAAGTAATGACTAAATGTGCCTGTAAAGTGCCAGGTTAACTTTATTTAAACCCAAAGATATAATGTACAACAAATAAGTTCTTTCGGGTAATTAAAGGAGTACGTCAGGATAAAAAAATGAGAATAGTAGTGTTGGCAATTATTACTGAAATCACGGGGAAATGATACGCGGAGCACACAGATTTTAAGTTATGTCATAAACAGAAATTCTCAAGTGTTTTTAACAAAGCGACTACAAAACGTTACTTAAATTGCACAGCTCAATATAAAATACGAGATAGTTAGAAATTGCATACATTTTCACACTAAAGTAAAGAATCAATAAATGGGCGAACACGAACAAAAAATGGTGTTTTCCTACCATACAATACCTATCAATAAATGATGAGCACAGAATTATTAGTTTGACATACGGCCCAACTGCGATCCCACAGAGAGTACAATTTCATGGATCATGTGATATTGAAGTTGTAACGTATATTATTGGGAAACAGCTGAGGCTGACTCTGTGGCCGATAGTTGAGACGTCAATCTGCATCTGACACCTGTCGTACAGTTTCAATATTGCATCTGTCACACACAGGACCACACTTTCTACAAGGCTCAAATGTACACGTGATGAATGTGAGCTCAGTGAACACAGAAAACATACAAGGGACTAAGAGCAAATGTGTTGTTGTACTTGTTTCAAGAATTGAAAATAATAAGGCCAGTCTTTGTTTATTCACTATTTATCAACACATAAAATAAAACACTCAATGGACACCAGCCTATGCTTTGTATACAACCAAATTAGTCAACCTGAAGTTTTCCATGCATGTTATAAGTTCTGAAAATAAAATATTCGATATCAATACCGTAATTAAGCATGTCATGGCTGTCATCTTGGTTTTTTAAAATACTGCACATTGACTTAGACAGCAACAAATTACAGGCTAAATTTTGGCTTATAATTCGAGTGTACGGAGATAGGCCTAGGATTGATCATGAATCTATAATATATACAACCCTCTGTGTAACTCACTGACTCACTGATATATACAAATGTTTACCCACTTCTAGATTAGCTAGAAACTTGAAATTTGGTATGTAGGTACCTTTCACAAACTCACCGACGGAAAAATTGCCAAAACCCGAAATATTAAATTTTAACCACCCTAAAAAAATAAAACCAAAATGGCGGAAAACATGTTTTCTAAAAAAACGTCTAGTGGGTGAACGGTAAGTCCAATCTAAAATCTGATTGAATTTTCATGGTCAGGTTTTAGACGCTCTATCGTTTTGGTCCTATGACTTTTTGTCGTATCTGGCCTCCTTCACCCTCAAAAAGGGCAAAAGTTTCAAATTTGCTACTTTTTCACGATTTTGCAACAGTTTTAATTTTTTCTCCGGTATTATAGGGTAGACGCTTTAAACTTCATCTAAAGTATGAGTTAAACTTACTCTTTAATAATATGTTGCAAAAATAATTCCAAATTGTATACATTTGTTGAAAACCGTGTTACAGACAGTGAATTTTGAATTTATTTGCAAGACAAGCGTGAAGTTAGCCCGACATCTTGATATTATTCCAGTATAGTGACTTGTCTTGTCATGAGCTAAAACTGATTTAGCACGACGTGGAGAAGACCACTATACATATAAAAACTGTTTTGAGGCGCGGAACTTAATTAAAAGTGGCTAAAAGTGACTTTAAAGTTGGGACTGAGTTCCTTTCTTGTCGTCCGTTTTCTGGAACTGTTATTTGAGCTGCTACTTGAACTGTTCAGTTGGATTTAATCTCATACGAACTGTTATTTGAACTGACACTGTTACTTGACCTTAATTATCTCAGTCTTTGCTTTAAACTATATCAGTTTAGAGGTAGCCTGATGGTAATGGTAATAGTTACAATGAAAGGGCTGGAAAAAATAAATTGAGTAAGATCTTACTACATGTCAACCAAGACATACTTAACATCAAACAAGAATCCAGTTTAGAACAGGGCATATAATATAATCTAGATTTATGGTTGACCCAAATAAATCTAGCCTAAATATACAATTCAGTAGCTTGGTACAGGAAAACTGCCAGCAAACCGTTTTGTGGGAGTTGGTGAAGTGAATAAAACAGTATTTGTAAAGTATAAGTTACCTAGGTTTGTAGTCTGCAAAGATGCACTATTTAAAAGAACTAGGCTAGAACCAATAACACCTTTATGACTTTTCTCGCTGTTTGATTTAATTTTCTAAAGGTATTTTATACATTTTGTGATAATTCATCCTGTTGGTTAGAAATATTTCAGAAGATCAACTTTCCGGTTGAAAATGTTTAAGCTATTACGCTAATTATTTTAATGTTTGGTGCTTGGAGTATTTTTTTTTAGAGGTTAATGATGGCCTAAAGAACTTAATCGCCCAATAAATTAATCTTGTAGGTTTTAAGTGAAAAAATTATAACCGAATGCAGTAAAAATCGGAGACCGACAAGTGCTAATTGTGAATTTCTTCCTTAAAAAGGTCAGAGACGTTCTAAATTATTTGAGAGACCTAATACAACTTGTTTAAAAGTTTGAAATCTTATTTTAAGCAATAAAAAATCTATTGACATTTTCACACTTTAAAAAAATTGGAACTGAAACAATAAGTAGGCTAACCTAAAAAGTACCATTTGACTCTTATTGTCTGAATATAATGAACTGAATTGGTTTAGAAAGCTGACATTTACGGAAATACAATAGCCTACCTGAAGAAATACTATTTGTTTGGTTCAAGTATTACTCTAAAATAGGATGTGTGTTTAATTGTCAGAAGCCAGCATACAAAAGAATATCCCTGTACAAACATTGCTAAGTCTATTCAGAGCCTGCCAAAGAAAAACTGGCTTTTACCAACTGCCTTGTGTTAGGAAAATATACAGTGTATGACAAAAATATTTTAAATAATCTTGAATGACAAATTATTCTAAGTATCTAATAACTGAACCTTATAAATAAAAGAAAATAGCAGAGATCCTAATATTTTAAGTTAGGCCCAGTGAATTTCGAATTTATTTGCAAGACAAGCGTCAAGTTAGCCGACCTCCAACACCAGCTTGGCCAAGCATGCCGCACACTGTCGATCCAGTACTGCCAACACACGCGCCTAACTTTTGTTAATACTAGCAGTTAGATTCAAACGAGCAACCACCGCCTACTGTCCGTATATCTGTTACATGAGTTTTTATACTCGTACTAACCAGGGTACAAAATATCAGACGCAATCAAAATAAATTTACACCCAGAGTATCAATTAAAATGCTGCGGGAAAGTGCGGGAATTTTGTTTTGGCCCCTATGAACCAAGACGAAGGCGTCCCTGCCCGCCGGCCATATTTTTCAGTTGCAGTTTGCATTTGCTAGCGGCAACAGCTTACGTCTTGTTCACCACAATTTTTCTCTTATTTTCGTTACACTGGTTTCTGCTTGGTTTTTGCATAGGTTCGTTTTCGTGTGGTAGAGATATTGTACAAATTATACAAGTACACTCTTTGGTTTACTGTGTAATGTGTTCGTTCGAGCTATATAATTTCTGAGTAGACCTATCTTACGTACATTTTACATTAGACTGCGCCTATAACCTACACGTAACTTTTTACGTAGTTAATATATGTTTTAATTTAGGGCAGTCCTACTTTTGTTTTCTTTCTTTCTGTTTGGTTTTATATATATTAGTAACATTAAGGTTAGGTCTATGTTCTGTTAGACAATTAATTTTTTTGTAGGCTAATATATGTTCTAATTTTAAAACCATCTTAATTCGCTTCCTTTATGCTTGGTTTTACGTACATTTTACGTTAGACTGCCCGTAACTTTTGTATGTAGGCTAATATTTGTTTTAATTTTAGGACAGACTAATTCGTTTTCTTTCTACTTGGTTCTAAACAGATTTTTTAATATTTAAGATAGGCCTAGGTCCTGTTTTTGTTTTCTTTCTACTTGGTTCTAAACAGATTTTTTAATAGTTAAGATAGGCCTAGGTCCTGTTTTTGTTTGATATAGATATTACACACATTAGACACGTACTATGTCTATACTGGGTTCTTTCCATCTTTACTTTACTCTTTAATTTTATTAGTTGTTAGTTTAGTTTTCGTAAAGCACTTTGTTTTCAGTTTAGTAACCTAATTTAGCCTTAAATTCTCCTTAGATAGATTTAAAATGGATATCGTTTGCGTTGGTCAGGGAACGTTTAACCAAGGCGATGCCCGTTTCACACCATTTTCTAACAACAAACAGTGTATGGCTAATGCTGTATGTTCAATCGGTTGGAAGTTCTTGGGAGGTGATTTTACCACCGATGGCATAGATGAAATTCTTATGACTGGTGATAGCCTCTATTTAAAATCACGTCACGAGAACAACGTAGCCGACATTTATTTGGAACCTGAAGATATTTTAAGAAGGTTCCAAATCAAAGGTCAGGCACTGTTTGTTGACAAAGTAGAATGGATTGCAAATCAACTATTCCCTTTGAATGAAGAAGATCACTTTAACAGTGTCGAAACCTTATGTGGTTTATTGGACGGACTATTGGCTGGGGATTCTAACGATGGCGGGTTTCTATTCATAGGGCAGTCAGTTACAGTAGCTTTTTGGCGTTTTCAAGGGCTGCTGTATCTTTTTGACTCTCATGCCGTCAATGAATACCGCAAATATGACCCAGACAGTAGGAACAATTTGGCTAGGCTTTTTGAATGTGGAAGTTGTTTGTCCCTTGCATCACTATTATTGGCTAATTCCGCTCTTGATGGTTATGCAAGGGAGTATACTATATACAAAATCAGTTTCACAACAGTTCAAGCAGTGGTTGACATTCCCCAACCTATGGAAGTGGAAGCCGGACCGTCCCCGGGACAGGTTACGCGTATCGTCAATGATACTCTTAATCATGATCATGACAACGATGCTAAACATCTTAAGAAGGGCCCTGGTCGACCAAAGAAGGCGAAACGTGGACGCCCAAAAGTACTGAGCACTACTCGGGACGGTCAAATTAGGCAGGCAGTACGGAAATATAATGTACAGCACCCGGAATCTCACAGAGAAAGCGCTAAACGTTACAGCCAATCAAACCCGGATGTCAATAGGCGCGCTACCGAACGTTACAGCCAATTACACCCTGAAGTCCATCAGGGTTCGGTTAAACTTTACAGTCAATCACACCCTGAGGTTAACCGAGGCAGTGTCAGACGTTACAGCGAGAGATACCCTGGTGCTGTACAGCAAAGAGTTCAGATATTTAGAGTTAAAAATCCTAAACTATCTGAACTCAGATATTTGCCCACCGAATTTGCTCGCCATGTTGTGAATAATGGCCCCATGGCTTATTGGTCAGGGGACCATCTAGATGCCATTATTCCCTACAAGCTAACGAAGGTCAGTCTTTGGGGTGAAGACATTTACAAATGTCCGTACTGCCAGGCACGGCTCTTTGATGAAGAGAGGGAAAGAAAACGTTGGTGCTGCGGGGAAGGTTCCTTTAATGTCCAAAAACTGACTCCTCTGCAGGCACCATTTTACGCCGACAAAAAGTTCCTGGATCGTGCTCGTGCCTACAACGACCTGTTTGCCTTCTGCGCTCTCGAGGTTACTGGCGGCTATCGGCATCCTAGTGGTTTATCATTCTTCAAGATTGAAGGTAGGATGTACCACCAGGTACACAGTCTGGATGCTCCCGGCCAAAGGTTTGCACCAAGAGGCGGGGAGGTTCAGTTTGTAAACCGAAGCCGACTGTACATCGACGATGGCGAGGAACGCAAAAACATCGCCATGGGTAGATCGCTGGATGTGGATATTACTGAAGCTATTAACAATCACCTAGAATCATGCAATCCTTTCATAGGTTACTTCAGGCGATTGAGTAATGAGCCCTCAGTTGATGCCCACTTGAGTTTTCAGCTCACTAGCCGATCTACCCATGGCCCTGTTTTAGGCGATAGACAAACAGGGGTTGAATTGCACGCGGTCCTCAGCACTGAGGAAAAACGAACCTCGGAAGCTCAGTGTTTGGAAACTTGGAGAAAGGCGGCCTCAATCCATAGATTTGTTTAGCCACCTCATGGAGCCCTTTCAGTATCCGCTACTCTATCCTCATGGTGAATTGGGTTGGGAAATCGGATTAGTTGACAACAACGGCAAGAAGCTGTCTCAGTTTGACTATTCTCGCTCTTACTTTCAGAGCCCCGGTTTTCATCTTGGCAGGTTGTCTCAAGCCTGGCAGGTCGAGATGTTTGCCAGGTACGAAGAAGAGCGGCTGCGATATGTCAGACGTTGTCAGGATCCGAGATCAAGAGCCCAAAATGCCATGAGGACAGGCCCACTCAACGAGCTCCTTGAAGCACGGCGGGAAGGTGGGCAGGTTTTGCGAGACATTGGGCAAGACGAGACTGTCCAAGGTGAAGGGGGAGCACAGCCTGGAAAGATTTACCTCCCAAGTTCGTTTACTGGTGGACCCAGATACATGAAAGTCCATTACGAAAATGCAATGGGTCTTGTTTCACGTTTGGGTTCACCTACGTATTTTCTCACATTTACGTACAGCGCAACTTGGGAGGAAAACAAGAAGGCTTGCCCTAACAACAGCGGTAGGAGTGATCCTGGTACAGCCTGCAGAGTCTTCCGCATTAAACTACTCGAGCTTCTACGAGATCTGCGCAGCGGAGCGATGTTCGGTAAAACGTTGTATATCGTCTACGTTATCGAGATGCAAATGCGGGGTTTACCTCATGCCCACATTGTATTCAAGATTGACGGAGACGGTCCACTTCAGGCTTTCGAAATTGACTCCGTTATTCGCGCAGATATTCCATCTGAAGTAGAAGCCGGCGGTAGACTTAGAAAGTTGGTACTGAGACACATGATTCACGGCCCTTGCGGCACGGATCATCGTACCGACTTTCCATGCTGGGACTCTGCGAAGGGATACTGTACCAAGTTCTTTCCAAAGCCTTCCTGTCAAACTTCCCATGTTGATGATAAAGGTTTCGTTGTATACAAGCGCGACTATGCCAATGAGGGGGCTATAAAGTCAAGGAACCGTACTGTTACCGTTCATGACGGTTGGGTCGTCCCGTATAACTCTGCCTTACTCTTGAAATACGAGGCGCATATAAACTTGAGCTTGCATCAACTCGTCGCGTAATTAAATACCTCTTCAAGTACCTGATGAAGGGTGGCTCGCTACAGAACGTATCAGTCACCCCATTGGGTAAGCAGGATGACGAGGTAGAGCATTACGTGACGAAGAGAATGATCGGTGCTAGCGACGCGTGCTGGCGGCTCTTTGAATTCCCAATCTCAAAGTCAGAGCCAACAGTCGAATGTCTCCCCATTCACCTTGAGGGGAAACAAATTGTCTGTTTCACGCCAGCTAGGCTGTCCGAAGCAACCGTAAATGCAAGCTCCAAGCTTATAGTGTACTTCAATCGTCCTCGTGATGCAATCTTCGACGACCTAACGTACCAATCTTTTTACGAACGGTTCATGGTACATACCACTCGTCCGAAGAAGGCAACGTTCTATGAGAGTGTTGATGGCAAGCGTTTTGTTACGGCTCGCCAGCGTGGTGAGAAGGTATGTAGACTGTTGTGGGTCTCCCCAAACAGAGGTGAACAGTACTACCTTCGTATTCTTCTCATGTCGACACCATGCCGAGGTTACGGCCATCTTCTGTCTCTCGGCGGGCCTGACTGCCGAACATTCCAGGAGCTCGCCCGTAAACTCGGTATGGTGGAAGACGAAGATGAATACCACCACGTGCTGGAAGAAGCGTCCACTTTCATGCTTGGCCCTAGACTTCGTTCCTTCTTTGTGCTCCTCTGCAACATGGGAGCTCCCGCAGCTCTTTTGTGGGAGAGCTTCCGCAACACACTGTGTGAGGATCACTTAGAAAGGAACCCACAAGACCCCGAAAAAGCCATCAAGCTCTCATTGCTCGAGATCGACCGCAGTCTTCGCCGGCAAGGATCCTGTTTGACAGACCACGGACTTCCAGACGTTCAAGATGACACGACTGAGTTGGGAAGAGAGCTGCTCAACTACGGCGAAAACCATCAGAGAGCCATTGTTGACGAGTGGGTACCAAAGCTCTGATGATCAACATCGGGTGTTTGAGTATGTTCGCCCCTTGCCTTAGCCCGGGGATGGTAGATCTTCAAGGGTCATTTTCCTCGACGGCCCTGGGGCTATGGCAAAACATCTCTCATTCGGGTCATTCTTTCGTTTGTTCGTGGTCGTGGTCAGGTAGCTCTTGCAGTGGCCAGTTTGATAGCAGCCGGAAACATGCCAGGTGGTACAACAGCACACAGCATGTTCCGGCTTCCCTCGATCTTGGCGATGGCACAGGCGTCTGGAACATCACCAATGGTTCCCAGCGAGCAGAGCTCATCAGAGCAGCACAGCTCATAGTATTTGATGAGGCTCCGATGGCACATCGTTATATTTTCGAGATTATCGACAGATCGCTTAGAGATCTCATGAATAACGATGTGCCTTTCGGAAACAAGATCTTCTCTGCTTTGGGATTTCCGTCAGATAGCGCCCGTTGTTGAAAAGGCTCTCGACACCGGAGGACATCGTATGCGTTTCACTTCGGGCGTCCCGTATCTGGCGGTTGTTCAAAGTGTTTTCTCTCACTACAGCTCACAGGACAAGTAGTTCCGTTGACTACTCGGGTTTCCTCCGGGTAGGAAACGGAACTACGGCTTCAGTATCTTCGGAGAGGGTCGTGAAAACAATGTCTCATTCCATTACACGGAGTTAGGTTTTTGACGAACCTAACCGATATGATTGCTGAAGTTTATCCAGTGAATGTACTGAGAGATTCAGACGAATGTGCCAAGAGAGCTATTCTCTCAACTCTGAACGTGAACGTCAAGCAGATCAATGATCTCATCTTAAACTGCTTGGACGGTCAAATTCATGAGTTGAGAAGCGCCGACACTGTGGACAGAGAGGACGACGATGGCCTGGACGTTGATGTTCAACTTCTTAACCAGGCATCTGGGAAGGGAGTACCTGACCATGTGTTACGTCTGAAGGTCGGCGCGGTGTGCCTTATCATGAGGAATCTGAATATCGCCGACGGACTTGTTAACGGTACGAAAGTAATAGTAACGGCGATTAGTAGCAGGCTAATCACCGTTAGACTGCCCCACAGTACGCTACCTATAGGTATTCCTAGGATAGTCTTTAGGTTTGCGTTTGCTGAGGGGTCACCGCTTCGGGTCCGTCGACGACAGTTTCCTCTTGTTTTGGCCTACGCAATGACTGGTCACAAGAGCCAAGGCCAAACAATAGAGCACGCCGGAGTCGATCTTCGGACGGATTGCTTCACGCATGGTCAGCTGTACGTCCTTCTCAGCAGGGTACGACATCCAGACCACATCGTCATTCTCATCCATCCCGATAAAGTTAAAGACGGAGTTGCTCACGCTAAAAACATTGTGTACGGTGAACTCCTTCTTTAACTTGGCAGTAGGATAGGGGACCTGCCTTAAAATCAAAACTCCCCGTCGAATCTTGACACGGCAGTAGGCTAGGGGCCTGCCCTAAAATTAAAACTCCCCGTCGAATCTAGACACGGCAGTAGGCTAGGGGGCCTGCCCTGAAATCAAAACTCCCCGTGGATTGTAAATATTAGACATAGTGTAAATATGGTCTCTACGTTTGCCGGCCTCCTCGTGGCGAGACTGGATACACCAACCTTACTCAAATATGGTTGGTTAACTAACGGGCAAACACACAATTAATTGAACAATAACATAGAACAGGTTAAAAAACCAAATAAACTTAAAAAGGCATACACATTTTGGTTCTGTCTTATAAACTGGTTCTGTAAATTTATAAACTTCTTTGCGAACTCAACACGATAATGTTAATATCGTAGGATATCCTCGTGTAATTTCCTCAAGGTTAAAAATTATCAATGTAGTTGACAGAAACAAGTCGGAATAGTTGGAAGTTGGAACTCCAAAGGCAAGGAAACGTGTACTTTCAGCAACAGGTCGTCTGACAAACTGTAAAGACTAAAAGAGGGTGGTTATTGTACGTCACGAATATAACACGACCAAAGCAAAGCCACTATGTTTGGTTGATTCTTCCTTCACGCACGCCGAGCGCAGCGAGGCCACGGTTTGGTTGAAACACCCTTCACCACAAACGCCGAGCGAAGCGAGGCCACTACCTTCGAACGACACCGAAGGGGGTCTGGGGGGCCGTAGGCCCCCCAGCGAGCGCCGCAGGCGCGAGTCTCTATAACTATAAAGCTCGAAGCTGAGCGGCGTGATCACTGATCACTGACTCATTGACATAAATGTTTGGGTACTTCCAGATGATAGAAACTGAAATTTGCATGTAGGTTGGTCTTGGTCTGTAACTAACTGGAAAATTCCAAAAATAAGAATTTCAAATTAAGGCCCATTTTGGGGTTTAAAATATGCAAAATTTGTATAGAAGTGTATTGTTTTGACCGTAGAGCCTAACAGGGTCAGATCTAAATTTGACGAAAATTGTTCTGTAAAATTAAACTGTCTACAAGGAAAATTAAATTCCAAAAAATCAGAATTTCAAATGTGGGGGCCCGATTTGGGGTTTAAAAATAGCGCGAAATCTGGGTATAGAGGTGTACTATTTTGACCGTAGACCCTAAAAAGTGGTCAGATATTAAATTTGGGAAAATTGTTCTTGAAATTAAATTTCCTACAACTTTTGTATTTAGCATTATTTTCATCTCTATATTATAAAGCTCGAAGCTGAACGGCGTGATCACTGACTCACCCACTCACCATTGGACATAAATGTTTGGTACTTCCAGATGAGACGGAAACTTGAAATTTGGCATGTAGGTTGGTCTTAGGCCTGTAACTAATGGAAAATTCCAAAAATAAGAATTTCAAATTGGGGGCCCGTTTTAAGGGGTTTAAAAATAGCGAAAAATTGGGTATGTAGAAGTGTACTGTTTTGACCGTAGAGCCTAAACAAGTGGTCAGATCTTAAATTTGACGAAAAATTGTTCTGTGAAATTAAACTGTCTACAAGAAAAATCAAAAAATCAGAATTTCAAAATGGGGGGCCCGATTTGGGGGTTTTAAAATAGCGAAAAATTCGGGTATGTAGAAGTGTACTTGTTTTGACCGTAGAGCCTAAAACAAGTGTCAGATCTTAAATTTGACGAAAAATTTTCTGTGAAATTAAACTGTCTACAAGGAAAATTACAAAAAATCAGAATTTCAAATGGGGGGGCCCATTTGGGGTTTAAAAATAGCGCAAAATTTGGGTATGTAGAGGTGTACTATTTTGACCGTAGACCCTAAACAAAGTGGTCAGATCTTAAATTTGACGAAAATTTTCTGTGAAATTAAACTGTCTACAAGGAAAATTACAAAAAAATCAGAATTTCAAATGTGGGGCCCACCGGGGTTTAAAATAGCAAAATTTGGGTATGTAGAGGTGTACTATTTTGACCGTAGACCTAAACAAGTGGTCAGATCTTAAATTTGGGAAAATTGTTTTGAAATTAAATTTCAACTTTGTATTTAGCATTATTTTCTATCTCTATACTATAAAGCTCGAAGCTCGAACGGCGTGATCACTGACTCACCCACTCACCACTGACATAAATGTTTGGGTACTCCAGATGAGATAGAAACTTGAAATTTGGCATGTAGGTTGGTCTTGGCCTGTAACTAACTGGAAAATTCCAAAAATAAGAATTTCAAATTGGGGGCCCGTTTTGGGGTTTAAAAATAACGCAAAATTCGGCATGTAGAAGGTGTACTGTTTTGACCGTAGAGCCTAAACAAGTGGTCAGATCTTAAATTTGACGAAAAATTGTTCTGTGAAATTAAACTGTCTACAAGGAAAATTACAAAAATCAGAATTTCAAATGTGGGGCCCAATTTGGGGTTAAAAATAGCGAAATTTGGGTATGTAGAGTGTAACTATTTTGACCGTAGACCCTAAACAAGTGGTCAGATATTAAATTTGAGGAAAATTGTTCTTTGAAATTAAATTCCCACAACTTTTGTATTTAGCATTTTTTCATCTCTATACTATAAAGCTCGAAGCTCGAGCGGCGTGATCACTGACTCACTGACTCACCACATAAATGTTTGGGTACTCCAGAAGAGATAGAAACTTGAAATTTGGCATGTAGGTTGGTCTTGGCTTGTAACCAACAGAAAAAACAAAAAATCAAAATTCAATTTGGGGCCCCTTTTGGGGGTTTGAAAATAGTGTGAAATCCATTTCTGTAGAGGTGTACTATTTTGTCTGCAAACCTGAAACAAGTGGTTGATCTTAAATTTGACGGAAAATTGTTCTGT
>JAHHFQ010000035.1:0-33805 GCA_018831715.1 Matsumurasca onukii | reverse complement strand
TGAAAGCCTAATCAAGCATGCGTCATTCAAATTTAATTTGGAGCTATATGCAGAGCATATTAAATCTTCTGAAGATAATGACGGTAATACGCGAATCGACATAAAATCGTTTTAAACAACAATGACTGTAATCGAGTTAAATGGCGGAATCGAACCATCACTTAGAGCACACGTGAAAGAAATTGAAGCCAAGATGTCGAAAGAATGCAATTCAACTTTACAGGTCTAGAATTTCTGTTAGAATTTAACAATATCATAAAATTTGAGAAGATGAATGATTGGATTAGCACTAATGATTTTGGATACGCACTAATAAGATTTTCATGCAAAAGGAAAATATTGGCCACAATGTTTGGGTAAATGATCTATCTAGGTAAAATTGTGCATAAACGTATTGCTATAATTCATTATATCACAAGTATATTTTGGATTAATCAAGTCACAGCTGATTCTAAGAATACTTTAGTATTTCTGCAATAACTGTTAAAAACACTTTGGACGATCTGATATGTTGAGGCAAATAATCATGCCTAAAGGGACAAAATTTAAAACCCTGGAAGTATTCTTCATCATCTTTGCTGGTTTTGATGTATTTTACAAAGTGTGGAATATTGTGACAGCGATCCATTAAAATCTTGGTCGAGTATAGTTAAACAACATGTTCTTTGCGGCTTTGGATATTATATTAAGTGTTCTTATAATGAAACCAAGACAAATATGAAACAAATAGTGGTGAGGAGGCCCAAAAAGTTGGCTAATAGTTAATTATCTAAAACATATTAAGCCTTTGACCTAATCGTAAGAAAAAGGAATTGAGTTTCAGTACCGTACAGTTTGTCACATTTGTGAAGAGTATTTGGAAATTCGATAGTTAGAGACTATTGTCATTACATCGGTAAGTTTAGAAGCGATGCTCATCCTAGGTGTAATTTTAAACACAGTATAATCAAACTTTTCCACGTATTTTTATATTACTTTTCAATCTATGGCCTACAAATATTCGTAAAAGAGTTATCAAACGTCCCCATTCTTAGTTATATTTCTTTAATCCTTTACAAAAAGAATTGTATATCTTTTCTTATCGCTAACCTATAGATAAAGAAAGAACGCTTGAAATCCAATTCTTAGATTCTTATCGTTAAATGGCACCAAGTTTAATTCATAAGCTAAGAACATGAACGCAACAGACTTTCATATAGTGCAGAAAAAGTTTCCTGTGAATGAAAAGTCCAGTTTGTTGTTCATCCAAGCTAACAGGCCTTCAGCGCTTGAAGATGATTACAATTATGCTTTAAAAGAATGATATCACTTATATTGGTCTTCAATGTTCGGTTATATTCTTCTCTATTTTAAACATACGTCTGCCACTTGCAGAAGTTTTGAATAGTTTCAAAAAACGTGCACATGTCTACATCAGTGTAATCCGTGCCATTACTACACAGTCCTCCCCTTTCATGGGATGCCATTGACTCGATAACAGATAAAGATAAGCATATCTTTTTCAAAAAGACTAAGAGGCGACATAGTCCAATGTTGCAAAAGGTCCTCGCAAGCAAATAAAAAATTAATGACAGACTTTGGTCTTACAAAACCAAGATACTTTCTTTCGTAATTGGACGCGAATAACTTTCACAATTGGGATATGTCGCAGCCGCTTCCATTCGCCTAATTTCAGTAGGTGGAAATTACTTCATTTTTCGAAGTTATGAATATTCTACAAGACTCCAAGTACGGGTTAATTGTCCACAAGGCAAACATGATAAACACAATATTTTCCCATTCTGTATTGAAGTTCAATGTGCTTCCGGATCCAAGTTTCAAAAACTTATTGCGAATTTATTCGATGAATCGAAATACATCATTGATTACAAAACCCCTCAAAATATCTTAAACATTGTGTGAAACTCTGCAAAATTCATAGAATCTTAAAGTTCAAGCAGGATCTATGGTTGAAAACGTACATTGAACTAAATGCTTTTCATGCTTGAAACGAATTTGATAAAATTTATACAAATCAATAGACAAGGTTGCCTATGTTTGTTCGATAACTGTACCACAACATTCGTCTTTCAACGTTGTGGTACAATTATCAAACAATTTATAGGCTTAAGATCAAACGGTACATTATTAAAACACAAAATAATACTGATGACAAATTGTCACATATAAAAATTCAAAGAAGTAAAAGAATAATACAAAATAATTCATCAATAGAAGATTTTAAAACATGTTTATTCAAAATATTGAAGGCATTATAGCATTAAAAAATTTAATTAACCAAAACTCATTAGTTATTAACTATACAATTTGTGCTTACATTTTTTTATTATTACGTTCACAATCTTTTGAAACAAAAGATAAAAGAACAAAATAAAGTGTTTTGCAGATCACTAGAACCCTCGAGCTTATTATATCCAGCAATCATAGGTAAAGTTCTTCTTAATGTCCTAAAATCAATACATTTCAAGTGATCCAGATCAATAATCAAATCACTTTTTATCCCTATTTACAAGTCAAACCTTATTTTCATATCCCTTCACATAAATCTCTGAACTATTTAATCCGTGAAGTTTATTCCAACTAATGCGTTTACGTCCCATCAGTCATTTTCCATCTATTGTAATTTCTTTCCTACCATTAAACTTTTCTTTTATCTTTTTCTCTCAATTGACTATATTAAAATGTTTTGTCAAGCAAAAACACTCTACATGACATCGAGCGAAACATAATGTATGACAATTTCTTTGCTACTACTTCCCATCACTTAACTTGAATCCTTAAATGTCTACTATCAACACTTTTACTATTTTCTCTTAGGCGTTCAAAACATACTAAACTCTTGGACATGCACAACAACTACTCATTTACCACCTTTACACCACCTCATTCCCAAGGTACTCCATTAACCTTACCGTAAACTCAATAAACTTATCACACAGCACACTTGTAATACTCACAACAGAACCACTTATCACCAGTGTTGACATACCTGCCAAGAACGTATTTTTCCAGTAGTTTCACGTGTTTTCTTATCCAAAGTCAGCGTGACGTCATCGCGTTCGCCTCTGTTTTGTCACAGAAACCCTCAAACAACACTTGTGGCATTCCTCTACCTTACAGCTACTTTTTAAAATTTTAAAATATTTTGTATTAAGAAAGGTCAGGTTAACATAAGACTACTAGGGTTTATAATGTGTGCTCGAATTCTTCATTTTCTGCTAATAGTTTGACCACTCGTCCTTTGAGGGAAACAGTTTCTTTGCTAATGAGGCAAGTCGGCTCTTTAACGTTCTATCACTTGTATTGATGAGTATAAGTATTAGTACCTTATTTCCGAAGAATTTGAGGTAATAAGTTTTCATATTGATCTCGGTGAAATTGTTTTAGCTGAGTAAGGGCTGAACAGCTGTGTACTTTGGAAAATTTTATTGGTTTTTGCTAATGGAAGCGATAAAACTAAGAATCTATATAAATTGTTTTGTTTCCTCTTTAAAAAAGAAATGTTCATAACTTTCTTTGTTCAAATTATAATTCTATTCTGAAATAATTTTTATAACAATATATTCAATAGTGTTTTATTCATCTCTGATTATATTTCAATAAATAAAAAGATTAAAAAATTTATCAGTAAGTGTAACGTGATTTCATAGAAAATAACGAAATCAATAGAAATTATCTTGTTTCCGAAGTAATATTTCCTTACATTACTCAAGTATTTGCTCCGACTCCTGCTTGTTCCTAAAACGCCGCTGAACTAAAGTGGTCGTTAGTTTAAACCTAGTCTGCGTGAAATTAACAACGTTGTTAACTAAGACGTTTGCGACGAAATGGAAAAGAATGCAATTTTACGAGAAATTAGAACAATATTGAATAAAACAACGAAAATAAGCAAAGCTTTAAAGCTTTAAAAAATATTTTATTTATATGGTACAAGAAAGAATATATTTTGAAAGAGCACAAAAGTTTTGCAACTCTACATTTTACTTTTTCGTTTCTATATATTTTGTAGAAAACATATAAAACATTCCTTTAAAAAAAAAACACTTATTTATCAAGTCCCTGGTTATGTAATATATACATTGTTAGACGCGTTTTTCATTTATTATCACCACATTATAAAATTCTTTGTGGTACAGTTTTTGTTTTGAAAAATTAAAAAAAAGGTGTTTTGTATGAGTTTTTTAGGTAAAACGTTTCATTTAACGCCTCCCTATCCCCAAAAATAGGCATATTTAGAAGCCCCATCAAATTTTATATCACTTTTGCACCACGTTTTTGGTACTTCTCTTTATACAAAAAAAATTAACGTGTTTCGAAATAACCTCGAAATGGAGTTTTCTCAAAATGCTTTGTAGAGTAAAATATTTGAAAATCCTTTTAAAAATACACTTATTTATCAGGCTGCTCATGGTATGTTATATACATTGCCATCCGGTTTTTTTTAAATCAAAACCCGTAGTTGTTTCCAAATAAAGCAAATTTTAAGGTGTTTTTAGCAAACGAAGTAATTGACTCACAGGTAGCGTCCACGAGAACATGCTTCATTTTATTAATTAAAACCTTCCTCTAAAACGTGTAGCATTTTTCATTAGCGCCACCTGCGAGCAATTTATTAACTACAGTTAAAATTGTGACATGGGTTTAAAATTTCCGTATGTATGGGAAGCTTCGACCGCTCTAACGAGTTAACTAATGTTGTTGTCATTTAACCATACTTTTGATTCAGATCCTAAATTGGCCATAATTTAGACTCCAGATCCCATCTTTACCATAGTCTATAATTTAGTCACAAGTTGAGTTGTTCGTCATCACCACCGTGGTAATATAATTTATTTTATAGCCAAAATTTTACCGTAAACCAGCATTTTAAAATAAATATAAAAGACGTTTTATTGCAAAAACACCAACAAAAACGAAAAACTCGGTAATAATTCTTTAGTACTACAATGATGTACAACAGACACAAATTTGAAATTAGCTGAAATGAAAATCAAACAAAGTTTTAATGTAATGTTTTTATTACGAGCGTCCTGAACATAAAATATTTTACAACGAATTAAAAAATTTAAAACCTTCATTCGATGTTTTTGTTTGCATCCTTCCAAGGAACGCCATCTATTTGTTTAAATTATTAATGATTGTTAAAATTTGAATCTTTGGTTGATCTGGGACCTGGAGCCTTTACAAAAATAATTAAAGATGTATAGATACACATGTTGGCCTCGACCCTAGTGATTGAACTCCTTTTGTGTCACTTAAAGTTGGCTGAAGCAATGAACAAGGCTTCAGATCACAATTGCATCTCCAGATCCCAAATTCAACCAAAGTTCATAATTTGAAGTTACATGTGGCGCCAACGCGAAATTGTGCATTTTGGTTTCGAGACGCTCGTTATCCTAACATTCGACTGATCTTCTGATTTTAAAACAGAAAAGAATGATACTCAATTTGTATTTTTCTTTGGAAAGTTTTTTGAGGTAAAGCCATCCATGATCCCCACTGATGATGTTTGAGAATTCCCTGTGGTGAAGGGACTGTCTGGAAATTTCATCGTTGGGTTTCAGTATGTAGCCAGGTTTTAATCGTTCCACCGAAACATTAATTTCTGCTTCATAAATTTCTTAAACAAGAACTCTGTCATCGATTCTTTTAATTACCCTATAGGGACTCTGGTAAGGACGATCCAAGTTACCCTGTATCCCATTACGGCAGAGAAAATATGTGAGTACGTGGACATATCTTTCAGGATGAATGGTCATGGTCGGTTGTGGTGAGCAGTGGCTGTTACCCTGAGTCCTCGTATGAGTTCCCGTAGACGAAGATTTGACGATCAATTTGTAGTTCCCGAGTCACGAAAACTTCGCTGGGAATTCGCAATGAAGTGCCGTACAACAGGTCCACTGCAGTTACCTGAATTTCTTCCTCAAGCGCTATCCTGAGTCCAAGGAGAACAGTGGGAAGCAGATCGGGCCACTTGATGGAAGGAGAATACATAAGTGCTGTCTTGAGAGTCCGATGCATACGCAGACGAAGTTTGACGAGAGCCGTGAATAAATAACCGATTCAAACTGCGAACCCTGGTCCGAAGTTATAGTCAATGGGGTACCGAATCGTTAAATCAATGGTCGTACAGTGCCGTTACTGCCCTATCCGCGGCTATGTTTGGTAACGGAATTGTTTCCGGCAATCTTGAAAACCTGTCAATGATGGTAGGCGGTTACGCAAATTATTTACCTTGGGAAGTTTAATCAAATCAATATTTATATGATTGAATATGTTGTCTAGCACCGTTATATGCCTGGGTTGCAGTTTGCTGTGCCGTTGTATTTTCGCCCCTTGATAATCTGTCTGAGCTGTGGCCCATTCCCCACCTCGTTGCGCATCCCTGGCTAAACGTATTTAAACAATCCTTTGATTGTGCTTTTGGATTGACGGATGAGATAATCCATGTATAGTTTTGAATGCAATATTCTGCAATGTTGAAGGAATATATGAACGGATGGTTCAAGAAGAAATGTCAAAAGATGAAAATATCCCTGAGGATGTCCACTTTAATCTTTGTAGCTGGAGAAAGATATTGCTTTTGTCGATGTGTTGTCTTAATTTTTCATCCCTGGATTGTTCTTCCGCGATTATTTCAGGTGAGAGAGTTTGCATTGATTCTTGAAATGTTTCAGCGACAAACATTTTCATTGCCGGAGATATGTGCAATATCTTTATTAAATTTCGATATATACGCTAGTTCTAAGCTGTTTTCCGGAAGCATTTTCAGGTTTTGTTAAAACGCGGATGTTATTTGCTTGTGGTCCGTTCTGACGATGAATGTTTTATCTTCTTACCAGTGCTTGAAGAATTTTATTTCTGAGTATACCGCCAGCAGTTTCTGTCGTACATGCTGTACCGGGTCTCTGGAAGATGCTGTTTTCTGAAAAGAATCCAATTCGTTCGAAAGCCTTGTTGTAGAAAGTCTGTTCAAGTGATGCTCCAATCGCCAGGTCTGAAGCAGCTGTTCTTTTTCTTTTGGGAAAGATAATAGTGCGTTTTGAGTTAGTTTGTTTGCATTGCTCAAAGACTTGGGTTGCAGCTTCCCACCGTATCGAGTTTTTTGAATTTTTCAGGTAGTCATTCAAAGGTGATTTAATGTGTGCCACCATCGGAAAGCATCCTCTGTAGTAGTTCAGCATTCCAAAGAATCTGTGTAGTTCAATCACAGTATTTGTCTTGAGAACTTTTTTGTCTTGATCTTGCTTGCTTAGGAGGCTTTTAACCTTCCTTGTTAATTGTAAAAC
Source organism: Matsumurasca onukii (assembly GCA_018831715.1). Classification (NCBI taxonomy): domain Eukaryota; kingdom Metazoa; phylum Arthropoda; class Insecta; order Hemiptera; family Cicadellidae; genus Matsumurasca; species Matsumurasca onukii. Next base: position 26,516 of record JAHHFQ010000035.1, on the reverse strand, counting down.
CGAGGTTTTGGACTTTTTTCCTGAGTTGGCGTTTGTCCATGTTGATTGCGAGTTTAAAGTCACTAAGTTTTTGAAAAACGGTTTTAAGCTGGTTCTCATGTTCTTCATGACTCTCTGCCATCACAAGCACATCCTCGATGTATATAAAAAGACGAAGTCGAGATTTCGGAACACCGTATCAACGAATTTTTGAAATGACTCGCGTTGCAAAGACTGTTGTTCCTAACATAGAATATATTTCTAAGAACTGAACTGGAATTATATTTTATTGAAATTAGGTTCAAGGTTTAACAAAAAAACTTTATTCATTGAAACAGTCTTCTTCAAGTACATGCGCTGAATGATATTATCAATCACTACTCGTCTCTATCTCCTTCTGCTTAAACCTAAACTCCTCTGTATTAGTGTCAGGGACAACATTTTCATTGCCGTAGATATGTACAATATCTATATTAAATTGTGATATATACGCTAGTTCTCTAAGCTGTCTTCCGGAAACTTTTAGCTTTTTGTTAAAACGCGAATGTTATTGGCTTGTGGTCCGTTCTGACGATAAATGTTTTATCTTCTTACCCAGTGCTCGAAGAATTTATTTTGAGTATACAGCCCGCGATTTTCTGTAGTTCATGCTGTACCGGGTCTCAGGAGGCTGCAGGTTTCTGAAAAGAATCCAATTGGTTCGAAAACCTTGTTGTAGAAAGTCTGATCAAGTGACGCTCCAACCGCCAGGTCTAAAGCGTCTGTGGTGAATATTAGAAGAGCGTTTTCTTTTGGGAAAGATAATCGTGCGCTTTGAGCTGGTTGGTGTTTACATTGCTTAAAGGCTTGAGTTGCAGCTTCTGACCAGTCAATTTTTCTTCTATAGTGCTTTTTATAGAATTTTTCAGGTAGTCATTCAAAGGCTTTAATGCGGAATGCGTCCTCTGTTGTAGTTCAGCATTCCCAAGAATCTTCGTAGTTCACTCACAGTATTTGGCTAGCGGAGCTCGACTATTGTCTTAGATTTTGCGTCAGGAGGCTTTTAATCTTCCTTGTTAATTATGAAACCGAGGTATTGGACTTATTTTTCTTGAGTTGGCATTTGTCCATGTTGATTGCGAGTTTCAGTTCACTAAGTTTGAAGGACGGTTTTAAGCTGGTTCTCATGTTCTTTGTGATTCTCTGCCATCACAAGCACATCATCGATGTATGTAAAGACGAAGTCGAGATTTTGGAACACTGTATCAACGAATCTTTTTCTTCTATCGTGTTTTTTAGAATTTTTCAGGTTGTCATTCAAACCTGCTTTAATATCTGCCATCATCGGAATGCGTCCTCAGTATTAGTTCAACATTCCATAGAATCTTCGTAGTTTATTCATAGTATTTGGCTAAGGTACTCGATTATTGTCGTGCCTTTTGCTTCAGGAGGCTTGTAACCTTCCTTGTTAATTTTGAAACCGAGGTATTAGACTTCTTTTTCCCGAGTTGGCGTTTGTCCATGTTGATTGCGAGTTTAAACTCACTAAGTTTTTGAAAGATGGTTTTAAGCTGGTTTTCATGTTATTCGCGTGATTCTCTGCCATCACATAAACATCGTCGATGTATGTTAAGACGACGTCGAGACTTCGAACACCGAACCAACGAATCTTTGAAAGTTTGGCACGCGTCGCGAAGACCAAAATGGCATCACCAAATATTCGTATAATCCCGCAGGGTGATATTGGCCGTCTTCTTGATGTCTTCAGTGGCCATCCGAATTTAGTGGTAGGCATGCGTGTAGGTCAATGACCGAGAATACTTTCTTTATGTCAAGCTTCTGGAACAGACTAGCAATTAACGGCATAGGATACCTGTCGGGTACAGTACAGTTGTTCAGATTTCAGAAATCTCTGCACGTTCTCCAAGTTCCATCCCTTTGGTGCCAAATGTTTTGACTTGCCCAAGAAATGTCGGATGCACGCAGTATTCTCTTTCGAGCAAGAATTCGATTTCATCCCGGAGTGCTTTCAATTTTTGCCGTTAAGTTTCCTAAGTCGAAACGAGATAGGAGGTCTGCTTAATTGATATGATGAGGGACGACAGCACTCGATGGTTTTCCATTTTCAACTTCCAGTTTCTTAATTTCATGAACTCATCCAGAAGATTAGAGTAATATTTTTCGATCAATCGTAGACATACCCAAAAAATCGGTAGGCATGATCTGCCCTTGGGTTGCCATTTTCGTCGTAGCGTCCAGTAAAGACATCCTTCTAAGTCAATAAGAATACCGGAAATGTATAAAATCCAAGCCTATAATAAACTTTTTTACATCCGCGATAATAAACTACCAACTAAAACTTCGGCGTAAATTCAAATCCACTTTTAGGATTTTATTGCCAAAGGTCGCGACAGACGATCCGTTAGCCGCAATAAATTGCAAATTTCCTTGTTCTCGAATTGTTTTTGTTGAAAAGTGTACGAGGAATCACTGACATTACCGAACCCAAATCAATCAAGATATTTATTATTAGAGTTTGATCAAATATATGCAAACGGAATTTTGGTTCCTGTTGATTTTAAAACTTTAACAATCCGTTTGCACTTGTGACAGTGCACTTAGTTTTCCGAACCGTTTGTGGAATCCATTTTTAGAGTCATTCGACACGGTTGAATACAACACCATGCTTGATCACCGAATTTTCTATGATACTTACACAAACTGCGGTCCGTTGACGCTTTAATAATATTGTTATTACTGTTGCGATGACCAGATGATAACCTGTATCTATTTGATTTATTCACTTTGTCTAAGATTTGTTTGAAGAGTTCTGATCTGCGACAAACTTTTTCTAAGTTCAATAACCTAGTATCGACACTATTTTCTGCAAAAATGTGACGCTGCTACGTCCGGGTCACTTTGGGTTGTTTGATTAGAGATTGCTTGTATCTCTTTTGGCGAGACTTCCACACACGATCAGCAAAAGCCCGTTTCGCCAAGTCTTATGTCTCTGTCGGAACAAGTACACTCTTTATCTTCTCTGGCATTCCATCAATGAAAATAGATTTAAGAACAGCTTCGCTGTAGTTGCCCTCAGCAGAGCTTTTTAATAAAATTGTCAACATTTTTCACCATCGTTAGTTATTTTTTGTTCAATCGCTAATTCAAGTATTGAAAACCCCGCTTTCGGGTCCCGTTTCCTTTTGTTATCCGCGATTCAATGATGATGTTAAGAAATCTACCAATTGTCTCGAGGAGAATTTTTTTCTCCATTAATTGGCGTTCCAATCTTTATGTAGTTTTGGAGGTTCTCAGTTAATTTTTGTACGCATACCTGTCTTTATTAATATTTCCTTTAAACGGTCTTCCTGACCACCATTTGCTTCTTTGTCGGTTTGTAAGTGTAGTATTTTGCATTTTAGATCGAAAGCGCGTGATCATGTGCCCTCTTTTGTTAAGTTGGTCTACAAAATCCACGAGGATCACCTTCGTCACCAACTCACTATGTATGAATCTTGTTGTTCCTAACATAGAATATATTTCTAAGAACTGAACTGGAACTATATTTAATTGAAATTAGGTTCAAGGTTTAACAAAAAAAAAACTTTATTTATTTAAACAGTCTTGTTCAAGTACATGCGCTGAATTATATTAACAATGGCTGCTCGTCTCTATCTCCTTCTTCTTAAACCTAAACTCATATTTACACGTTTTTGGTGAGTAAAACCTAAACTCAGGTTAACACATTTTGGTGAGTAAAATGATAGTGGCGCTGACGGACGGAATCAATACTAAGAGGTAGCTCCACATGACTCCTCCCAATGATCTTCTTATTTTAAAATGGGGAATGATACTGAATTTGTATTTTTCTTTGGTAAGTTTTTAAGGTTCCACTGAAAAATAATTTTCTGCCCCATCAATTTCTAAAACAAAAGCTCCGTCATAGATTCTTTTAACGACCTTATAGGGACCCTGATAAGGAGGATCCAAGTTAGCCCGTATCCCATTACAACGGAGAAAACGTGTGAGTAGAAGAACGTATCTTTCAGGATGAAAGATCGTGCTCAGGTGATCAGTAAGTGTTGACCTGAGTCCTCTCATTAGTTCCCGAAGTTTGTCGACAAAGATTTGAGGATAAACTTGTAGTTCCCGAGTCACGAAAAATTCTCCGGTAATTCGCAATGGAGTACCGTACAACATGTCTGCTGGATTTGCTTGAATATCTTCCTTTAGCGATGTCCTGAATCCAAGGACCACAGTGGGAAGCAAATCGGGCCACTTGATTGAAGGCAAAACTTAACTGCTGTCTTGAGAGTACGAAGCATACGAAGACGAAGTTTGATGAGAGCCGTAAATAAGCTCGATTCGAACTGCGAACCCTGATGCGAAGTTATAGTCAATAGGGTACCCAATCGGCAAATCCGATAGTCGAACAGTGCCGTTACTACCGTATCCGTGGTCATGTTTGGCAACGGAATAACCCGCCATCTTGAAACCTGTCGATGATGGCCAGGCCGTAACGCAAATTATTAACCCTGGGAAATTCAATCAAATCAATATTTATATGATTGAATTTGCTGTCAGGCACCTGTCAGGTTATATGCCTGGGTTGTAGTTTATTGTGCGGTTGTATTTTCGCCTCTTGACAATCTGTACAAGCTTTGGCCCATTCCCTTAATTTTGCACATGCCTGGCCAAACGTGTTTGGCAACATCTCTTTGATTGTGCTTTGATTGACGGATGAGATAATCCATGTATTGTTTTTAATGCAATATTCTGCAAGGTTGAAGGAAGATATGGACGGACAGTTCCAGCAGAAATATCACAGGAGATGGAAATATCCCTGAGGATGCCCACTTTGATCTCTTGTAGCTGGAGAAAGGTACTGTTGCAGGCGTGTGGATTGCATTGATTCTGGATAATGTGTCATCGACAACATTTTCATTGGCGGAGAAGTGTACGATATCATATTAAATTGCGATATATACGCTAGTTTTCTAAGCTGTCTTCCGGAAACTTTTTCAGGTTGTTGTTGAAACGCGAATGTTATTGGTTTGTGGTCTGTTCTGACGATAAATGTTTGATTTATTAATCAGTGCTCGAAGAATTTTGTTTCTGAGTATACAGCCCGCAATTTCTGTCGTACGTGCTGTACCGGGTCTCTGGAGGCTGCAGTTTTCTGGAAACAGAATCCATTGGTACGAAACCTTGTTGTAGAAGGTTGTTCAAGTGACGCTCCAACCGCCAGGTCGGAAGCGTCTGGTAAATATTATGACAGGTTTTCCTTTTGGAAAAGATAATCGTGCATTTTGAGCTGGTTGGTGTTTGCATTGCTCAAAGGCTTGAGTCACAGCTTCTGACCAGTCAATTTTTCTTCTATAGTGCTTTTTATAGAATTTTCAGGTAGTCATTCAAAGGCTTTAATGCGGAATGTCCTCTGTTGTAGTTCAGCATTCCCAAGAATCTTCGTAGTTCACTCACAGTATTTGGCTAGCGGAGCTCGACTATTGTCTTAGATTTTGCGTCAGGAGGCTTTTAATCTTCCTTGTTAATTATGAAACCGAGGTATTGGACTTATTTTTCTTGAGTTGGCATTTGTCCATGTTGATTGCGAGTTTCAGTTCACTAAGTTTTGAAGGACGGTTTTAAGCTGGTTCTCATGTTCTTTGTGATTCTCTGCCATCACAAGCACATCATCGATGTATGTAAAGACGAAGTCGAGATTTTGGAACACTGTATCAACGAATCTTTGAAAGTTTGGCTCGCGGTGCGAAGACCAAATGGTATCACGAAATATTCGTATAAACCCACAGGGTGTTAATAGCCGTCTTCTTGATGTCCTCAGTGGCCATCCGAATATGGTGGTAGGCACGCGTTAGGTCAATGACCGAGAATACTTTCTTTCCGTCAAGATTCTGAAACAGGTTAGCACTTAACGCGGTAGGATACTTGGCGGGTACAGTACAGTTTTTAAGATTTCGAAAAGCTCCTCAGGTTCTCCATGTAACATTCTTTTTGGTGCCAAATGAACTGGACTTGCCCAAGTACTGTCGGATGCACGCAGTATTCCTCTTTCCAGCAAGAATTCGATTTCATCCCGAGTGCTTTCAATTTTAAGCCGTTAAGTTTCCTAAGTCGAAACGAGATAAGAGATTCATTTGTTTGGATATGATGAACGACGATGGCATTCGATGGGTTTCAAACTCCTATTTCCAGTTTTGTAATTTCATAAACTCATCCAGTAGATAAGATTAATTTTTTTTTCGATCAATCGTAGACACACTCAAAAATCGGTAGGCATAATCTGCCCTTGGGTTGTCAATTTTGAGGTAGCATCTAACATCCTTCTTAAGTCAATAACAATACCGTGGAAATGTATAAAATCAAGCCCATAATAACACTTTTACATCCGCGATAATAAACGACCAACTAAAACTTCGGCGTAAATTTAAATCCCTTTAGGATTTTTATTCCCAAAGGTCGCGACAGACGATCCGTTTGCCGCAATAAATTGCAAATTTCCTTCGATTTTGAATTGACTTTTGTTGACAAGTGTACGAATAATCACTGACACTACCGAACCCAAATCAATCAAGAATTTTATTTTTAGAGTTTGATCAAATAAATGCAAACGGAGTTCTTGGTTCCCGTTTATTATAAAACTTTCACAACTTTGCACTTGTGACTTAGTTTTCGAACCATTTGTAGAAATTTTATTTTTAGAGTTTGATCAAATATATGCAAACCGAGTTCTTGGCTCCGTTTATTATAAAACTTTCACAATCCTTTTGCACTTGTGACTTAGTTTTCCGAACCATTTGTAGAATCTGAATCTGAATACAATGCCATGCTTGGTCACCGAATTTTCTATGATACTTACACACACTGCGCTCCAATGACGCATTAATGTTATTGTTATTACTGTTGCGATGAGCATATAACAACCTGTATCTATTTGAGTTGTTCACTTTGTCTAAGATTTGTTTTTTGAATTCTGGATCTGCGACACACTTCTTTCTAAGTTCGATAGCCTAGTATCGACACTGTTTTATGCAGAAAAATGTAACGCTGCTACGTTCGGGTCACTTTGGGTTGTTTGATTAGAGATTGATTGTATCTCTTTTATTCTTCACACATGGTCTGCAATTACAGCAAGTTTCGTCATAACTTGTGTAAAGGTTGAGGTCTAGCTCAAAGAAGAATTTAGTATACTAGACGGCCTTCATTACTAGCTATATCTATGTATATTTAAACGCAGCCTTCTTTATTAGCCATACGTTTAAATTCAAAAAAAAAAAAATATTGAGAGTTCACTAAATTAAAATAGATGATCTTTGTTTTACTATAAATATATATAAATTATACAAACCTATTGTATGTTTAATATAAAGCAATTGCGAATTTTACTAATATTACATTGTTCCAACTCAAATGGTAATTGATAAAATATTATTTAAATGCTTATAATATTACGGTCTCTTACACATAATATAATAATATCATTTTTTGTCTTATAGAGCAGCGACGCAGAAAGTAGAAGCAAGGTCAAAGGCTACCTTCGAGATCTCTGCTTTGGCTTACAATTAATTTTAACTAATTATTAGAACCGGTTACGTCTATTATGCTGTACTCAGGCTGGTCATTCGATAAACAGTTATGATGCTAGTGCATATTTTACTTTCATTAAATTTCTTAGAATAACACAATTTTCGTTTAATAGTTGTTTTGTACAATAGTTGTTATTACAAGGATTTAAGTGTAGTCTTTCAATTGTGTAACGATTCCTTAGTGTTACTACTCTTTAGGTATTTTAGTTGTAAAAAAGGTAGTATATATTTTTAATACGCCAATAAATTTCAATGCCGTGTTAATCCGTGACTTTACATTACTTTCCCAATAAAACTTCACTGATAAAGGTTTATCTGAGAATGTATTTAAAATTTTTTAAAAGTATTGGTATGGAATGATTTTATTTCATTATTTATCTATATTGTTGTGTTTATTCCATTTGTATCTATAACTTCGTAGGGACCGTGGTATGGACTCTTTGCTCTACGCGTTTCGTGCTTAGTTAGTACACGGTCTCCGGTCCTTACTATTAAAGGGTTGAGTTTCTTTATTGAATCGATTTCCTTACGTTTTTGTTTTTCTAAAAAGTTTTGTAACTATTCTAAGGGTATGACTTAATTTTACTTTGAGCTCTTGGGCACAATTATCTTTATTATAAATTGGATGTTTGTTTTCGGTGATATCAGTAGGTAGGCTTGGTAGCTTTCCAAGAAATAGCTGGTTTGGAGAGTAGTTCGTTGTTATATGGGTGTGGTGTTACATGCGAAAACGAATGTATCTACATATTCTGGCAATTCTTGATTTTGGGCTATGTTTAAGAGGTACTCATTGAGGACTCGATGCATACGTTCGCATGTGCCAATGCTTTCATGATAATAGGGCAGAAAGAAATTTTGTTTTATATTTAGAAGATTGCATATATTTTTCTTTAGCTCATTTTAAATTCGGTGCCGTTATCTGATTTTAAAATTTTAAAAGTCCATATTTTAATATAAATTGGTTTAATGTTTCGGCTATTGTTTTAGCATCCTTTCTAGGTATAGGGTGCTACTACGTATTTTCTTAATAAATCTTGTATCGTAAGCATGTATCAGTAATATCCTTAAATTCTGAGAGGTCCAACTGTATCGATTTCTATAGTTTCAAAGGAGTTTGTAGGTGTGTCTGTTATAGTTTGATGCCCCTTGCATATCGTATTTGTTTGTTGTGTTTACATTATTTACAATTCTTTATAAAGGTTCTTATCATATTTCACGACTTTCAATATGTATCTTTGTTTCAGTTTTAAAAGTATCTTTCTTATTCACAAATGTCCACTATATTTTTTGTATGAAATTCTTCGAATAACTGTCGTTGTAAGGTTTCGTCCCTGTTCGTCTTGGGGTTCTAAATAAACTTATTTTTAGTAGGCTAATGTTGTTTTGTGTTTTACTTCTTTTTTTGTATTTTATTGAATATATCTTTAAATTTATCTAGATCGATCTTAGAAAATATTTTATTATAAAACTTGAGCGCTATTTTGAAAATCCTTGCTTTTCTAGATTCGATGCAATTTTCGCCAGAACCGAGAACTGAGATATTCGGAGGGTCTATGTTACATTGTACTAGAATTTTTCGGAATCGATATCTATAATTTCTGTTTTCTTTGTATTTAAATTGAACTCGAATTCTAAAGTTTTGAGGCATTTTATATCTGTATTGGATGTGCTATTCCAAATGTGTATATTGAAAGTATCTTTATCCGAGCTATTTATTTTTTATCTTTTATGCCTTTATTTTGCTGTGGCATACTCCACGTTATTGCTAAAAGTTTTTGTTCTGTCTGGGCCTCTGCATTTGTGTTTGCTGAGCCTTTCTTAAATACTTTTGAAGTTTTAGCCGGATAAGTCCATTCTGATTCTTGTTATGCGTGAGGAAGGGTTTGTATGGTCGAATAAAGAGATTATTGGCTGTGGTCAGTCACTTCTATGAATTTTGTTCCGTACAGGTATGGTTTGAAAAAGTTTATTCCCCAATGTATTGCTAGTAGTTCTTTCTAGCACTTAAAGATTTGCTCGCGTAGGATATGCGTAAATCGAACCTATGTCTCCTTGGGAGAACTGCACCTAGTGCGAAGTCGGAAGCGTCTGTAGTTAAAATAAATGGGCGGTCGAACATAGGGAATCGTAGTATTGGCGGATTTCTTAGTTTCGTTTTAAGATTAGAAAAGAATTTTAGGTTGTTCTGACCAAACAAAAGATTGATCTTTTTTTAAAAAGTTGTTTAGCCTTTTGGATATTTCAGCAAAGTTTTGTATACATCTACGGTAGTAATAGCAAAAGCTATGTATCTTCTTACGTCGTCTGAATTTTGTGGAATGGGGTAATCTTCTAGCATGGCTATGTTTTGAAGGAATCTTTTCAGGGTTAAATTTGATTGAACTGTCGAAGTCTTGAAAAACTTTGGCGAGATTTTCGTTATGATGTTTTAAGTGCAGCCAAATGTTATAATGTCGACTACGTATAGAAATGCGTTTTCTTCAGTCCGCTTAATGCAATAGTTAGCATCCTTTGGAAAGACAGATGATATTTTTAGTCCGAATGCTAACCTTTTGTTAGTAGTGTCTATCGAAGTTAAGAAGGCTGTTGAAGGTTTTGATTTCGGTAAGACCTATTTGTAAGAATGAGCTAGTCATGTCGAGTTATTGCCTAGAGGCGTGCTTCTAAACTTGTAAGTGGGAATTTGTCGTTAACTATTTTGTTGTTTGACTTTCGGTAGTCTACTACTAGCCGCGTTTTGGTTTGTTGTTTCTGCTTTTCTTTTTTTTTATAATAGGGGTGAATTATAGGGGCTTGCACTATGTTAATCAGGTTGCTTTTAAGTAGGTCTTTTACTTGTCTGTCTATTTCCTCAATATGTGCGTGTGGTAATCTGTAGTTTTTATGTATATTGGAGTTTTGTCTACAAGGTCTATATGTTTTGTGTAAAGTTATTAGCTGTGAGAGGTTCGTCTTCGTCGTGGAAAATATCTCGATATTCTTCTATGATTTTTAAGAGTTCCGTTTTAGATTTTATATCTGTATCATTTATGTTGTGTTTTTCTAATAGTTTTTGAAAGTTTTGACGTTTCGGTTTGTTACTTTTCAATATTGTGTAGTTGCTAATGGTTCTGTTGTGACTTTTAAGTTGGAAATTGTTACTTCTTTGTTTGTTGTGTTGAGTATTCGTACTGGACAGTTTCCTTTGCTTGGGGCTATTATGGATCCTAGTTATATATTTTGTATCTCTTCGTTGGGTATAATGCTGTCTTCTATTACTTTTGCTGGATAGCGTAAAGGCCTTTGCTACGAGGGGGGGTAGTTTAATTGTCTTGGGGATGTTGGATTAAAATGGGATCGCTATGTCCTCTTCTTTTGTACTGATAGTTAGGGTGAAGGTTTCGTAGTCTATTTTGCAAGTATTTCTCAAAAAAATCTCTTCCTAAAATTCCATCTGTATCTATTGTGAATTGGTATCTACTATTTTAAAATCGTATTTAAAATTGGTCGTTTAGACTAAAAGTTAAATTCAATGTTCCCCTGTGATATAAAATGGAGTTATCTATTATTCCTGTTGGCTTGTCTTTTCATATGTATTTCTGTTCGGTTGTAGCTCTGAAAAATTTTTTTGCTTTTAGGAGGCATATGTTTGAGCCAGTGTCGAGCTAACTGTGTGTAAGTTTGGAAATTGTTCATGCATTTTGTTTTATTAAGTTTGCAGAGTGGTTTGTAAGCTGAAATATTTTTCTGTCTTCCCAAGTACATCGGAGCTGGTACACTTGGGGTTTGGTAGTTTCTCTGCTCGATTAGGTTTACTCTCTGTCTATTCGGTTGTTGATTATCAATGTTGTTTTGGTGTGTATTTGTGTAGTTTTATGAAGTTTGTAGAGTGTTCTGTAAGGTATTTTTTACCGTCTGCTCAAGCATGTCGAAGCTGGTACACTTGCGGTTTGGTTGTTTTCTGTTCGATTAGGTTTACTCTGCAACTAATCGGTTGTTGATTATCAATGTTGTTTTGGGGTGTATTTCTGTAGTTGTTTTGATAATTATTGTTATTCTTATTTTCTGTAGTTATTGCTTTAATTATTAATGTAATTGTTGTTGCTTCTACTATTGCTGTTGTTGTATCCATTGTCGTATCTATTGTTGTTGTTTCAATTGTGGTATTTGTTGTTGGTATATCTATTTTATTGTCATATCTGTTATTGCTGTTATTGTATCTATAGCTATTGTTGTTGTTGTATCCATTATTATTATTATTATTGTATCTTTGCTATTTTTTTTGTTATTTGTAAATATTGCTGTTGTTATTGTTGTTGTAACTATTGTTGTTGTTGCTTGTATAAAAAGTTTGTGGTTGTGCTGCTTAGGCTGGTTTTTAATATTTTGATCTAAGCTGTTTTTTGAAAAATATGTAGTGCGTTTATGTTGTTGTGTTTAGCAATTATTGTACTGTCGTTAGTATTTGTCTCTTCCATTTGTAGGCAGTAAGTTCTGCCGTTAAGGTAATGATTCTATCTCTAAAACCTGATACTTCCTCTTTGAGTTGTGGTACTTAATTTGGACAAAATACTATGGTGAATTTGGGTTTTGTAATGTTGTAGTGAAATATTTTTTATATCATCAAATGTTTTGGAAACGTTCGCCTGCTTGTTTAGTTTGACGTGAAAAATAAAGTCTATCAATTCTGTTTAAGCTTCTTTTTTTTAGGGTTTGGTACACGAACTTGGTGCATTTTAAAAAGGGACTAAATCTTTATAAGACCGTTAAAGCTAGGAATTATTTTCATTGCCAGTTCTACATTTAATTCTGACATTTTTGTTTCTTTATTAAGTAAGTATAATGTATAGTTGTATGTGTTTAGAAAATCATTTATTTTATGCTGGTTGAGACCTTTTAAATTTTCTGTATCGCTAGATAATTCTAATTTTTATTTACTTCCACTTTCTTTTTTTTGTTTGAATGCATTTGTGTAACGACGATTAGGGTTTTATTTTATTAACATTAATTTTGTCTAATCGAGTAAAAACTTCATAAACTTGGTCCATACAAATTTTTTCAAAATTTAATATGCAGTTTTCAAAATTTTCACTAGTGCATTCACGGACTAAAATATTTCTTATTTAAATTTTAATTATATATATAATACTTAAATGTAGCTTTGTTTGTTCAATTTTTTTTACCAAAACTGTATTTCTTTGTTGGTTTGTTTCTTTCAAATAATATTAATTACTTAGTTAAAGGTTTTTCAATTTTTTCGTCACCTGTGGCTATAAGCTTCAATCGGGTTTTTTTAAATAAATGGATATTGCTACTATATTACGAGTTCTTTTAAACATTTCTGGAGTTTCTTGTCCTAGTTTGAAAAAACGTAGATTCAAATATCCGGCTATTTCATAATCAGCTTACAGTGGTTTGTGTTGTGTGCAATCTACTTTAGCAACTATAAGTTTGACATCCTCTTTAACATTCATTATTTCAAGAAATTCTTTAGATAAGAGTTAAGGTTGTGTGTAAGATTTTTATATCAAAAAGAGTCCGTTATTTCAGGGTCGTTTACAGGATCACCATGTAATGGATGTCAGGATTGCCATGTAATGGACGTCAGGATTTTCATGTAAAGGTCTTGCAGGATTGCCATATAAAGGTAGAGGTCTAGCTCAAAAAAATTAAGTGTACTAAACGGCCTTCTCTACTAGCCATATCTATGTATATTTAAACGCGGCCTTCTTAACTAGCCATACGTTTAAATTCCAAAAAGACTAAAACAATGAGAGTTCACTTAATTAAAACTAGATTTTTTTTATTAAGTCTAGATGGTATCTGTTTTACAATATAAATTATTCTAACCTATTTAATATGTTTAATATAAAGCAATTGCCAATTTTACTAATATTGCATTGTTCCAACTCAAATGGTAATTGATAAAATATTATTTAAATGCTTATAATACTACGGTCTCTTACATATAATATAAAAATATTATTTCTGTCTTATAGAGCAGGACACAGCAAGCCGAAGCAAGGTCAAAGGCTACCTTCAGGAGTCTCTGCTTTGGCTTATTAATTTTAACTAATTATTAGAACCGGTTACGTCTATCATGCTGTACTCAGGCTGGTCATTCGATAAACAGTTATGATGCTAGTGCATATTTTACTTTCATTAAATTTCTTAGAATAACACAATTTTCGTTTAATAGTTGTTTTTGTACAATAGTTGCTATTACAATGATTTAGGTATAGTCTCTTTCAATTGTGGAACTATTCCTTAGTTTTACTACCCTTTAGGTTTAGTAGTAAAAAAAGTAGTATATTTTTATAATGTTTAATTTCAGAGTGTATAACTAAATTTCAATGCCTTGTTACTCCGTGACATTAAACTTGTGTCTCTGTCGCAACAAGTACACTCTTTATCCTCTCTGGCATTCCGTCAATGACAATGAATTTAAGAACCGTGTCACTGCATTTTTTTTTTTTTGTATGGTTAAGCAGACGCCAAGGGATTGTTATTACCCTTATAATACCAAAGCACGGCGCTACTATGTGTTATTACGTTATGTAGGGTAAGAAAGAAGATGTTTATTACACGTGTCTTAAAAGTTGCAGGTTGTAGTTACCGGAAAATCAAAGCTAGTTAGGCTGTTCCACATCCTGGCTGTAAGGTTGAACAATGAATTTTAAATTTTTTCGGTTCGAAGTGGAAGCAGTTGAAGACTGTATTCATGAGAGAGAGAAGCCAGGCGGGTATTTCGTAGGAATGTGCTTTTTGGAGGTATACATTCGTTGCCCTCAGCTAATCCTTTCAATAAAATTGTCAACATTTTCACCGTCGTTAGTTATTTTGTTTTGTTCAAACGTTAATTCAAGTATTAAAACCCGTTTTTGGGTTTGCTATGAAGAAAGTCGGCACTCGTAACTCGTAACTCATAACTCATACTTTAGATTGTCTTGAGGAGAATTTCTTTCTCCATTAATTGGCGTTCCAATTCTCTCATGTCGTTTTGTAGGTCCTCAGTTAATTTTATGTACGCATCCCTGTCTTGTATTAATCTTCTTTTTGAAATTTCTTCCTAAACACCAGTGGCTCCTTCGTCGGTTTGGTTAAGTTATTTATTTTGCATTTTAGATCAAAAACGCGTGTTCATGTGCCATTTTTTGTTAAGTTACTTTACAAAATCCACGAAGATCACGTCAGGGTCACCATTATGTATGAATACTGTTAATCCTAACATAGAATATATCATATAGCTTTCTTTTGTTAAGTTGCTTTATAAAATCCATGATACGTCAGGGTCACCAATTATGTATAAATATTGTTGTTCCTAACATGGAATATATTTCTAAGAACTGAACTAGAACTATATTTTATTGAAACTATGTTCAAGCTTTAACAAAAACTTTATTTATTGAAACAGTCTTGTTCAAGTACATGCGCTGAATAATATTAACAATAGCTACTCATCTCATCTCCTTCTTCTTAAACCTAAAGTCACATTTACACGTTTTGGTGAGTAAAACCTAAAGTCAGACTTACACGTTTTGGGTAGAGTAAAATGATAATGGCGCTGACGGACGGAATCAATACTAAGAGGTAACCGCCACATCACTTCCCTCCCAATGATCTTTTGATTTTAAAACAATTTGTATTTTTCTTTGGTAAGTTTTTGAGGTATATCCATCCATGATCCCCACTGATAATGTTTGAGAATTCCCGATGGTGGAGGGCCGGGCTGAAAATTTCATCGTCCGGTTTCAGTATGTAGGTAGGTTTTAATCGTTCCACCGAAACATTATTTTCTGCCCCATCAATTTCTAAACAAAGCTCCGTCATCGGTTCTTTTAAAGACCCTAGAGACCCTGATAAGGAGGATCCAAGTTAGCCCGTATCCCATTACATCAGCAAAAAAACGTGAGTAGGTGAACATATCTTTCAGGATAAAGATCGTGCTCAAAGGTGGTGAGCAGTAGGTGTTGGCCTGAGTCCTCTCATTAGTTCCCGAAGTTTTCGACGAGGATTTGAGGATCAACTTGTAGTTCTCGAGTCACGAAAAATTCGCCGGTACTTTGAGATAAATTGCCGTACAACATGTCTGCTGGAGTTGCTTAAATATCTTCCTTTAGCGATGTCCTGAGTCAAAGGACAACAGTGGGAAGCAGATTAGCCACTTGATTGAAGGCAAACACTGAACTGCTGTCTTGAGAGTACGATGCATAAGAAGACGAAGTTTGACGAGAGCCGTGAATAAGCTCGATTTGAACTGCGAACCTTGGTCCGAAGTTATAGTCAATAGGGTACCGAATCGGCAAAACCGATGGTCCTACAGTGCCGTTACTACTGTAGCCGCGGTCGTGTTTTGCAACGGACTTCGCCCTCTTGAAAACCTGTCAATGATGGCATAGGCAAGTAATTTACCTTAGAAATTCAATCAAATCAATATGTATATGATTGAATCTGCTGTCAGGCACCGTTATTTGCCTTCATTGTAGTTTATTGTGCCAATCCCTTTGATTGTGCTTTTGATTGACTGATGAGATAATCCATGTATAGTTTTGAATGCAATATTCTGCAAGGTGGAAGGAATATATGGACGGACGGTTCCAGAAAACATGTCACAGAAGATGGAAATATCCCTGTGGATGTCCACTGTGATCTCTTGCAGCTGGAGAAAGGTACTGTTGTAGTCGATGAGTCGTCTTCATTCTTTATCCCTGATTGTTCTTCCACGATTATTTCAGGCGAGAGAGTTGAAGGCATGTGGATTGTATTGAATCTCGATAATGAGTCAGCACAACATTTTCGTTGCCGGAGATATGTACAATATCTATATTAAATTGCGATATATACGCTAGTTGTGTAAGCTGTCTGAAACTTTTAGGTTTTTTGAAACGCGAATGTTATTGGCTTGTGGTCCGTTCTGCCGATGATTGTTTTATGTTCTAACCAGTGCTCGAAGAATTCTATTTCTGAGTTTACAGCCCGCAACTCTCTGTCGTATGTGTTTACATTTTAGTTTATTGACAGTGGAAATATTCTAAGGCTAAATGAAGAACTCCATTATTGCAGAGAACAGATCACAGAGTTTTATTTTTCAATTTCAACTGACAACCTCTGACAAGAGAAATGCTACCAACGTTAAAAACATTTTACATTACCAAGACATCTGTGTTAAGGTTAGGTATTATAACAAATTATATATATAATGATTCAACAACTTTACAATGATTCAACACTCTCCCTTAATGTAAACATGTTTTAAGTAACAAAATAATTAGCCTAGTTATAAAATGAGTGAACTTAACCTAGTTTTTACAAAATAAATTAATCTTTGACAATTAAAAATAGTTTGATTTGTCTGAGATAAATTAGCTAAATCCTTATTTTAAGCTTTAGCATTGTTTAGTAATTGGTTGGTGAATTTTTGGAATTTGGTGCCAGATAAGGGTTTTGTAAACACATCATCTAATTGATCTTCTGAACAACAGTATTCAATATCGAATAATCCTTCATGATATTGTTCACTTACATAATGAAATCTCACATAAATATGTTTGCTTTTGCGGTTCATCTGACCTGACTTAATTAGCTTTTTTGCACTCTGGTTGTCAACATGTAGAGTAGTTTTAGGATTCTGGTTAGTCAGTTCTGAGATGAGTGTTTTGATGTATTTGATTTCCTTGCAGCATTCAGCAGCATATATATATTCTGCCTCAGCAGTTGACAGAGCAATTATTGGTTGTTTTATTGAGCTCACACAATTGGTGAATTGCCAAGCATAAGTACATATCCACTAGTACTTTCCCTATCTTTAAGATCTCCGCGTAGTCCTAGTCACAATAGGCTTGAATTTCTACTCTTTCAGATTCTGTTGAACGAAATAATATTCCTTTATTTAGAGTTCCCTTTAGATACCTCAATGTTCTTTTAACATTTTGTACATCTTTCTTTTCTTGAGTCTCCGTAGATCACCACTCAAATTAACAGCAAACGCCATATCAAATCTTGTATTTTTGTCATGTAGAGTAGACTTCCAATAGCTTCTCGATATGGGAAGTTTGACGGATTTTATACTCTTCATTTTCAGGGGTAATTTTCTCTTCATGTACAATTGGTGTTGATTAAGATTTGCAGTTTAGCATATTGAAATTTTACAACTTGATTTGCATAGTTTGTTTGTGTTACGTATATACCATCTTTTGTTCTAGCAATTTCCATACCAATGTAAACAGATGGGTTTTCACTGATTGTCATTTCAAAATTTTCTCCAAGTTTTTCCAGCAAATTATTGATTTTTGTTTGATCTTTTCTCATAACAATTCCGTCGTCAACATGAATAGCCAGATATTAGTCATTCTTATCATCTTTAATTAGACATTGATAAGTTTTTAGTTGGGTTAGGCCTTCATTTTTGAGGAATGTTGTAAACGTTTTATTCCATTGATTTGGAGCCTGTTTAAGACCATAGAGAGCTTTGTTGAGCTTGCAAATTTTGTTCTCACCTTCATATCCTTCCGGGATTTTCATGTACATCTTGTTCAAGTTTTCCATATGAAAGCTGTTTTCACATCAAACGTTTGTATATGAAGATTTCCTTGAGCAGCAATTGAGAATAAAATTCTTAGAGAAGCACTTTCTACAACAGAACTGAATGTTTCTTTAATGTCTAAACTTCCTGTCTTCTGCTCACAACCTCTAATAACAAGTTTTGCTTTGTAGGTTCCCCATCATTAACTTTAAATACCCATTGAATAGTCAAAACTTCTTTTCCAACTATTTCTTTTTTATCTATTATATCCCAAGTTCGATTCTTTTCAAGTGATTCTTTTCTTGCTTAATTGCCTATTTCCATTTTTCTTTGTCTTTTCCTATCATACATTCATAAAATGTGAACATTGCTTGATTATCTTCTATACCTCTAAGACTTTTTCACGTTCATTCTTGGTCGCAAGTTGTAGCGTTGCTCTTCAGATTCATAAACATAGGTGTGTCGATACTTATTTTTATATTTTTTTTTAAGTATTCAGGCATCACATTATCTTCAATCTGACTATTTTCTTCTTGGTTATCTTCTGATATAGACTTGTTTTCATTTTCTTCAATTTCATTAGGCTTCAAATTTCAGTCTACTGTTTTACTGGTTCTTCTCTGTCCATTTTTTCAGTTTTGTCTTTAAATGTACATCTCTTGAGAAAAGCATTTTTCTTTTTATTGGATCCCATAGTTTAAATCCATTTGTAATATATCCTACAAAAGAGCTTGTTTACTTCTTGAATCAATTTTTTTGTGGTTCTAAGATTTTAGCATAGGCTACACAGCCAAATATTTGTAATCTTGACAGATCAGGTTTTCTTCCATACCATTTTTCTGCAGGCGTACAATCTGAATTTGTCACAGTATGACATTTTTGAGAAAATAGGCTGCTGTATAAACAGCTTCGCCCCACATCTTTTAGGGGTATCCGAATTAAAACATTGCACGAATTTTTCTATCAGTGTTCGATTCATTCGTTCTGCCGTTCTGTTTAGTTGCGGAGTATAGGCTATTGTATAGTCAATAAATATACCTTTTGATTTGCAGCATTGTTTTAGACCAGTACCGATGTATTCACCACCATTATCGCACCTTATTTTAGAACATTTTACATTAAAATGAGTTTAAGCTTCAGTTACATACTCTCTTAGAAAAGTAAACGCTTCATTTTTGCTCTAAGCAAATACACTTTACAGAAATGTGTAAAATCATCAATACAAGTCAAAAATAGTTTTTGCCATCATGAGTTTGAGGTTCAATCGCCCCAAAGATCTAAATGAATTAATTGCCAAGGTCTGGAAGCTTTTTCTCCTACTGTATTGAAAAGTTTTCTTACTTGTTTAGCTTTGAGACAAATATCACAAAATTCATCTTTACACGAATCCATTTCTAAGTTAAGAGAAATACCATTAGACATTTTATTAACTTTTTCAAATTAGCATAACTTATGTGCCCTAATTTTCTATGACACTCATAGAGTTCTCATTATATTGCTTATTATTTTTAGTTGAGACAGTATTGTGTGAGTCATTAGGCTTACTTTCATTACATACTACAGCAATTTCTTTTGATCTTTGATCATTACTTAATTAATTATGTACAATCCATTTTGGTTTTGTTGCCTTTAAAATAACTTCATCGTTTTAGTACTTGGACTTTGCTTTTAGTGAATTTTACTTCTCCACCATTTTCAGTAATGGCACACGCAGACATTAGGTTATTACTTAAATGAAGAACATAAAAAACATTTTTAACATACATTGTTCCGAGTAATACCAACAGAACTAATTTCATGGATTGATCTTTTTAGCTACTGATATTTTTTTTACAAGGTTTTGCATTTTCAAATAGATAAGTCATTAGTCATATGATTTGGTGTACAGGCACTATCTTGAAGTTTAAGTTTGAATTCCATGGAAAATGATAGTCCATCATTTTGCATAGATTTAGGCTTAGATTTCATATGTTAAAGAGGTTTTACTACTATGATTTAGACTGCCTTTTGGTTTAGGTCTATCACGAAAATAACAATCTTTGTCCCCATGATTGGTTTTCTTGCAGATGTGACAAAAGCTTTAGATTTAGGCTGCTTGTTTTTAGGAAACAATCCCTTTCGAAATGGTTTGCCTTTTGCAACGATTGCAAAACTTTGATGAGTTTTAGGACAATTTTGCCGTACATGACCAAATTTCTTACATGAATAACATTTGGTATTCAATTAGACACACCCTGTGGTTTGGTTTTAAATGCTACCTGATTGTCACTCCTATCACTGCAGACTTTGCCTCTTCTTGCAGCAATCGGGCTCCAGTGTTCTTTCTTCTGCACAAAGAGAATCTCAGGCACTCGAAAATTTTGTAGTTATCAGGTGGCTGAGGATCTTGGTGATAATCATCACGTCGTCGATTTTCTGTTCCAGTTTATTCAGTTTGAAGATAATCTTCTGTATGTAGGTTATGTTAGATATTACACACTCTCTGAGTTAAATTTGTAATTGTAGAATTCTTGCAGTAAAGAGCATTTTTGTTGTGTAGTATCTCTCTTATAAATTGTTTCAAGTATGTCATATGCCTTAGATATATCAGATGTGACAATATGTATTCTACCGAGTGTTCGATGCTTTGAAGAATCATGTTTTGAGCTTTACCATCTCTAGATTTCCACAGTTCCATTTTCTTACCATCTTTATCATCTTCCATCAACCACTCCAATAAGGTTTTAGCACGAAATAGGATCTTCATTTCAAAGTCCCACATGGCCTAGGTTTCCACATCTCGTAGTTTACAGATATTTGTAACTTCCCAGTCAAAAGCCAGTTTTACTTTTATACCTTTTCACTTTTAACAATATTAATTTTATATTTTACGGTGTTCTGGGCCCATAACCTGTTTAAATTTTAGTTAATTCACAATGGAAATATTCTTAGGTTAAACGAAGACCTCCATTATTGTAGAGAATAGATCAGACAGTTTTATTTTTCAATGTCAACTGACAACCTCTGACAAGAGAAGTGCTACCAACGTTAAAAACTATTTTACATTACTCAAGACATCTGTGTTAGAGTAACGTATTATAACAAATTATATGTACAATGATTCACCAACTTTTACAATGATTCAAAAAGTACGTGCTGTACCGGGTCTCTAGAGGCTGCAAGTTTCTAAAAAGAACCCAATTGGTTCGAAAACCCTGTTGTAGAAAGTCCGTTCAAATGATGGTCCAATCGCCAGTTCTTAAACGTCTGTAGTAAGTATTAGGGAAGCTTCACTACAGTTTTGGCCTGGGGATCTCGATTATTGTCTTGAGTTTTGCTTCAGGAGGCTTGTAACCTTCCTTGTTAGTTGTGAACCGAGGTATGGGACTTCTTTTTCTCGCGTTGGCGTCTGTCGATGTTGATTGCGACTTTAAATTCACTTAGTTTTTCAAAGACGGTTTTAAGTTGGCTCTTGTGCTCTTCGTGATTCTCTGTCATCACAAGCATATCGTCGATGTATGTTAAGACGAAACGAGATTTCGGAACACCATATCAACGAATCTTTGAAAATTTGGCACGCTTTGCGAAGACCAAATGGCATCACCAAATATTCGTATAATCCCACAGGGGTAATAATGGCCGTCTTCTTGTTGTCCTCAGTGGCCATCCGAATTTGGTGAAAGGCACGCGTTAAGTCAATGACCGAGAATACTTTCTTTCCGTCAAGCTTCTGGAACAGATTAACAATTAACGGGGTAGGATACTTGTCGGGTACAGAACCGTTGTCACGATTTCAGAAATCTCCGCAGATCCTCCATGTTTCATCCTTTTTGGTGCCAAATGAACTGGACTTGCCCAAGAACTGTCGGATGCACGCAGTATTCCTCTTTCCAGCAAGAATTCGATTTCATCCCGGAGTGCTTTCAATTTGTCGCCGTTAAGTTTCCTAAGTCGAAACGTAATAAGAGGTCCATTTGTTTGGATGTGATGAACGACGACAGCATCCGATGGTTTTACAACTCCAATTTCCAGTTTCGTAATTTCATGAACTCATCTAGTAGAAAACAGTAATTTTTTTTTCGATCAATCGTAGATATACCCGAAAAAATTGGTAGGCATGTTCTGCCCTTGGGTTGTCAATTTTGTCGTAGCGTCTAGTAAAGACATCCTTCAAGTCGATAAAAATACCGTGGAAATGTATAAAATCCGCGCCTGTAGTAACACTTTTACATCCGCGATAATAAACGACCAAGACGATCCGTTAGCCGCAATAAATTGCTAATTTCCTTTGATTCTTGGATCCCGTTGATTTTAAAATCTCACAACTCTTGCACTTGTGACAGCACACAGTTTTTTGGAGCCGCTTTTAGAATCTTTTTTTTTGAGAGTTATTCGACACGGTTGAATGCAACGCCATGCGGTCAATGAATTTCTATGATATTAACACACACTGCGGTCTGTTGGCGCATTAATGTTTTGTTATTACTGTTGCAATGACCAGATGATAACCTGTATTTATTTAATTTATTCACTTTGTCGAAGATGTCGAAAAATGTAACGCTGCTATGTCCAGGTCACTTTGGGCTATGTGATTAGAGATTGCTGCTTTTCATTAAAATTGTTCACTGTCGTTAGTTATTTTGTTTTGTTCAAACGCTAATTCAAATATTGAAAACCACGCTTTTGGGTTTGCTTTGTAGAAAGTCGGAACTGTAAAAGCTGAAATTGGCGCTGGAAGACGGCACCAATACTAAGAGGTAGCCGTCACAAAACCGACGAAGGTTGCCATCTATATGCCAACTTTTAAATAAGCTTTTTTAAAATACTACAAACACCTCAACACTTACATTTTTACAATTTCGTTTGTGCCGCCATCTCTTGTGAAATTTGTATAGTAAAAAAATTTAATTTCAAAAAAGTAGAATTAAAAAAATGGTTACAGATATCAATTTCAACTGCAGAACCAATTTCAGCCATTATTCATAATTTTGAGTCAAGTTTCTGCAGTGGAAAATTGTTTGATTTGGGTGTTGAGACTTTCTTTGAAAAATCGGCATGCATATAATATTTAAAAAAAAAAACTTATAATGGTTAAACAATTTCAACTGCGATCCCATTTTAACCATACTTCATAATTTTGAATCAGGTTGCGGCAATTGAAAATTGTAAACTGAAAATTGCGAACATATTTCTATTTTGAATGTCGAAATTTCGCTGTCAACTTGTGTTGTAACAGCGTCATCAGTAGTCCCGCGTTTCAACATTGGTGATGGGACTAAATTGCAGCTTTCATATTTTTCTCGAAACAGCAATGCCTTAAATGCTAAGTGGTCTAGTTTCAGAGCACCTCGTTGTTTAGTTATCTAGTCGAGCTTCTATGTTTCCAGTCATATTCGATACAAAGTGTATGCGTTTGTTTGGCGCTTTACAAACGTTGGCAACAAATGGTAGTATTAAAAAACTTAGCTTCAATCTTTTATTCGATTTTTTTGTGTACATCCTTAAAAAAGTGTCTCAAACGTTCAAAAAAACGCATAATATTGTATTGGCGCCATCTGTTTATTTAAATTATGAATGTTGGTTAATATTTGAATCTACGGTTGAACTTGAGATCTGAGCCTGTAAAAACACTTAATTAAAGAAGTTTGATATATATGTTGGTCTTCGTACGCTCTAAATATTGAATTCGAGTTTCTCTCACTTAAAGTGCGCTGAAGTAGTGAAGAAGGCTTCAGATCACAATTTCATTGTTATTTAAATTACAAAATTTCGTTAAAAAAATTAGGTCCAGATCTCGATTTTAGCCATAATGAAAAATTGTTAAAAGTTTAGATGTTGGGACGTTTGTTTAGGCCAAATGACCACCAATAGCAACGAGACACTATCATGCTAGTCAAATTGACAAGATGCGTCCGCAGCATGTCTTTGCGACAAAAACAACGAGATTGAAAAATTTAATCAGGATATGTGTCGCGAAGTTTACAAATCCCATAGAAATGTGTGTATAATTAATTTTGCACCTTCAAATGTCAAGGAATTTTAACGCAAACGGAACCTTAGTGACGGTTTATAGAAACCAGAAACAGTTTATTTATTCTAAAGCATTAAAACAACTATCCAGATAAGAGGAAGTAAGCACCAAGTTTTTTAAACAAACAATGAGCAGGAAATCTACATTATAAGTAAGGATTGACCCTGTTCTTACATCTTCTTTAGAAATAACTAAGAGAGCAGGTAACAAGTCAGATATTCAGAACTTGGAAGTTTGTCGCAAAGTCAAGTCCAAAGGAAAGAGGACTTTGATGAAGACAGTGATACTTTCATTGACTTTTACAAAATACTTTCGGGTAAATTTTATAATTATGTTCAATCTGTAGGATCACAATTTTTGCATACGCATGATCGCTGTTCATGTCCTTTGTGCCCTTTTTGTTAAGTTACTTTACAAAATCCACGAAGATCACGTCAGGGTCACCTGATAATGTATGAATATTGTTGTTCCTAACATAGAATATATTTCTAAGAACTGAACTGCAACTATATTTTATTGACACTATGTTCAAGCTTTTTATCAAAAAAACTTTATTTATTGACACAGTCTTGTTCAGGTACATGCGCTGAATAATATTAACAATGGCTGCTCGTCTCTATCTCCTTCTTCTTAAACCTAAACTCATATTTACACGTTTTTGGTGAGTAAAACCTTAAGTTAGATTTACACATTTTGGTGAGTAAAATGATAATGGCGCTGACGGACGGAATCAATAGTAAGAGGTAGCCGCCTCATCACTTCCTCCCAATGATCTTTTGATTTTAAAGCAGAAGGGAATGATAATCAATTTGTATTTTTTTCTTTGGTAAGTTTTTGAGGTATATCCATCCATGATCCCCACTGATGATGTTTGAGAATTCCCGATGGTGGGAGGCCGGGCTGAAAATTTCATCGTCCGGTTTCAGTATGTAGGTAGGTTTTAATCGTTCCACCGAAACATTATTTTCTGCCCCATCAATTTCTAAAACAAAAGCTCCGTCATCGGTTCTTTTAAAGACCCTATAGAGACCCTGATAAGGAGGATCCAGTTAGCCCGTATCCCATTACATCAGAAAAAAACGTGTGAGTAGGTGAACATATCTTTCAGGATAAAAGATCGTGCTCAAAGGTGGTGAGCAGTAGGTGTTGGCCTGATCTCATTAGTTCCGAAGTTTTCGACGAGGATTTGAGGACCAACTTGTAGTTCCCGAGTCACGAAAAATTCGCCGGTACTTTGAGATAAATTGCCGTACAACATGTCTGCTGGAGTTGCTTAAATATCTTCCTTAGCGATGTCCTGAGTCAAAGGACCACAGTGGGAAGCAGATTGGGCCACTTGATTGAAGGCAAACACTGAACTGCTGTCTTGAGAGTACGATGCATAAGAAGACGAAGTTTGACGAGAGCCGTGAATAAGCTCGATTTGAACTGCGAACCTTGGTCCGAAGTTATAGTCAATAGAGTACCGAATCGGCAAAACCGATGGTCCTACAGTGCCGTTACTACTGTAGCCGCGGTCATGTTTGGCAACGGAATTGCTTTCCGGCCATCTTGAAAACCTGTCAATGATGGCTAGGCAGTAACGCAATTTGTTTACCTTGGGAAATTCAATCAAATCAATATGTATATGATCGAATCTGCTGTCAGGCACCGTTATTTGCCTTGGTAGTTTATTGTGCCAATCCCTTTGATTGTGCTTTTGATTGACGGATGAGATAATCCATGTGTAATTTTGAATGCAATATTCTGCAAGGTGGAAGGAATATATGGACGGACGGTTCCAGAAGAAATATCACAGAAGATGGAAATATCCCTGTGGATGTCCACTGTGATCTCTTGCAGCTGGAGAAAGGTACTGTTGTAGTCGATGAGTCGTCTTCATTCTTTATCCCTGGATTGTTCTTCCGCGATTATTTCAGGCGAGAGTTGAAGGCATGTGGATTGCGTTGACTCTCGATAATGTGTCAGCGACATCATTTTCGTTGCCGGAGATACGTACAATATCTATATTAAATTGCGATATATACGCTAGTTGGGTAAGCTGTCTTCTGAAACTTTTAGGTTTTGTTGAAACGCGAATGTTATTGGCTTGTGGTCCGTTCTGCCGATGATTGTTTTATGTTCTAATCAGTGCTCGAAGAATTCTATTTCTTAGTTTACAGCCCGCAACTCTCTCTGTCGTACGTGTTTAAATTTTAGTTTATTGACAGTGGAAATATTCTAAGGCTAAATGAAGAACTCCATTATTGCAGAGAACAGATCACAGTGTTTTATTTTTCAATTTCAACTGACAACCTTTGACAAGAGAAATGCTACCAACGTTAAAAAACATTTTACATTACTCAAGACATCTGTGTTAAGGTAAGGTATTATAACAAAATATATATAATGATTCAACAACTTTACAATGATTGAACACTCTCCCTTAATGTAAACATGT
>JAHHFQ010000034.1:19182-31260 GCA_018831715.1 Matsumurasca onukii | reverse complement strand
GTTGTAACCGTTCACGGATTGTGAGAATGAATAAAGAACTAAGCAGTCGTAACTTTTGGAAGGGATTTTGGCCATTGAGACGTGATGTCAAAAATATCGACAACATTCTTTCCACAAATCTTTCTCCATGTTCCGACCAGGTGAAAAAGCTGTTTTTACGATAGCCGTCTAATTTGCCGTTCTGCAAGGTTGTTGATTGACTTCAGGCTTTCGTAAAACTTCCACACCATATCCTCGGCCTTAACATCTTAATGGCCATTCTCAAACCATTTACAAGCCTTGTCATTTCATGCCCCCTTTTGCATTAGTTGTGTAGCATCTTTAATATTAGCAAGGCCTATAATAGTGCAACACTGCCTTACGTATTGCCAATCCAAATTCTACTTGCTGTAAAATAACACAATCTGCTACATCGCTGCTAATCTCAATCCCTCTGTTTATTGGCCCTGGCATAACAATCGCATCTGGTTTTGCGTATGATAGCTTTTTGTGAATCAAGTCCATACAAATAAAAATATTCTTTCTCTGAAGAACTATTATTCATGCGCTCTTTCTGCAATCTCAAAAGCATAATTACGTCAGCATCCTTTATACCTTCAATTAATGAATAATGGACTGAATCTACTTCAGGAAAATGCTTACAAATCAAAGTTGGTGGTGCGACCAAGTTTATCTCTGCTCCAAACATTTTTAGCAACCTTATATTTGACCTTGCAACTCTGCTGTGCAGAATATCTCCACATATCACAACTTTGAGGTCCTTTATTTGCTTTTTGTGATTGCTGATTACAAGATAGTCTGCAAGAGCTTGAGTTGGATGTTCACTACTTCCATCGCCTGCATTGATTAGCGAGCAGTTAACATACTTTGCCAGTGTATTAATGATACCACTACTTTATGCCTGATTATTATGTAATCAGGATTCATTGCATTTAATGTTTTGATCATGTCTTTTAGATCTTCTCCTTGTTAATAGAAGAAGATCTTATTGGCAAAGTTACAACATTTGCTCCAAGGCTTTTGCTGCTATTTCAAAAGACGCAAGTGTACGCGTTGAATCTTCAAAGAATAAATTTATTACTGTCTTATTTTCCAAGATATGACTATTTGCAACTTCTTTTAAGGTACTGGTTGGCCAACTTAGTTATATTTTCTACATCATCGACTGTAAGGTCTGAGATGTTTAACAAATTCCTTCTCTTGTTCATAGTTTCCTTTTCAACTACTTGAACCTATTCTACTTTCTTATTACCTTTTTTCAATAGACTTCTTTGTGCAGCAATTGTTTTGGTGAAAGAACGGAAAAAGATAGTAAAGTCAAAATTAAGTTAGGAAGAAAAAGTTCAGCGAGTCAAGAGTAAGGTATATTAGCATAAATCTTCATCCCAATGTTTAGTGGCGCTGGGGATTACTTCCACTTACACTCATCCGCTATCATAACAGCCTCAAAAGATGCTTCTCAAGTTCACTTAGAGGCAAATCACTTTGTGAATAATTTCCCAAGATTTTAGTATATCGGAAGTTTCAACGCCTTCAATAATAGGATATTCTTGGTTTTTTTAGCGTATAACTCTTGAGCCTGCTTGCTTACTAAAAAATTCCAATAAGACTATAGCATTTTCCTGTTTTTGCGTTTTTGTTACTGCTGCACCACTGATGTTTACCATTACACCGTGATCGTTGCGATTAGGAAAAAGCCCTAGCTTGTCTGCAACATTCTTTTTATTTTCTGATGAAAGAATTCTCGCAAGTAGTAGCTGTTTACTATTGCAACATCTCCCTCACCCGCTGCTACGGCGTAAATTTGATCAGTATCACCACCACTTGGTTTTCTTGCCATATTGCTCACAATTCCGCTTACCCATTCTTTCGTCTTTTCAAAACCATTATTTGCAATCATAAAAGCAATTAACGATCTGTTATATGGACTTGTAGAAGAACGCACTAATATTTTTCCTTTCCATTTTTCATTTGCTAAATCTTCATAAGTACTTAATTCTTAGGGTCTACTGACTCTTTATTGTAAACAAATATCCTAGCTCTTTTTGTAAGACCAAACCAATAATCTTCACTGTCTCTAAATCTTGCAGGTATAACACTTTTAAAACCTCTGAATCTACTTGAGATAAAAGTCCTCTTTTTTTTGCTAGAATTAAGTTGATTGCATCAGCAGTCAAAAAATAAGTCAGCTTCACCACCGTTTTCCATTCGTCGTGAAAGTAGCTGAGAATAATCATCAATGATGTAACGTACTTTAATACCTGTATTTTCGTGAATTCATCAAACAAAGTACGTACTAATTCTTCTTTGCGCGATGAATAAACATTTACCACTTGTGAGTCATTAGTTCCTTCGTTTCTGTATAAATAAGTAATAACTATCAATATAATTGCTATTAAGGATGTGAATATAAAGGCTTTTTTCATATTGATAAAAATAACTTCTTTCAGTTAAAGTTACTAAGATGGTACAACTTTAGCGTGTAAAGTTCGTTAGATAAATCATAAAACTTCCTTGACAAGCTTCGCCATCCCCTATTATAACACTGAAGTTATTTATTTATCTTCGCAATCTCTGCAGTGGATTAATGACAAAAACTTAATGTATTTGGCGTAAATCATGCTTAATTTTGCATTATGTGCACCTTATGTCTTTATAAAATTTCTAGGTTTTACCTAATATAAGCTGAAATGCGCTATTTAAAACATTAAAAAACGCCAAATTAAAAAATGGATAGTGAATAACTAGCTACCCTAGGGTTTCGCCTTTTTTCTGTTTAGTAAATTGTATCCGTTCAGGGAGGGTAGAATAAGGTAGACAAAGTGATCTAAAAAGATAATCATAGAGCAAAAGTGAGGTAATGTGGTAAACCTTTAGAACTTTGCAAAAATTTACAGCAAAAATAGAAACTGGAAGCAGAGATAGAAAACTTAAAAGTAGAAAATAAAGCTTTAAAGATAGAGAACGCTGAATTAAAGGAAAGGTTTGGTTTAAACTCGAAAAATTCATCTCTACCGAGCTCTAAAGAAGAATTGTAAAACAAAAAAGGACAAGCCAAAAGCGAAAGGAATGTTGGCGATCAGGTTGGGTATAAAGAAATTTTCATGCCACAATGGAAGCGGATAAAGTAGTAAAATAGAGTTGCCTATATTTGCGAATGCGGAGGAGAGCTTGTAATATGAAAACCTTATGTTCACACCAAAAGTTGATCCGGAAATTAGGCCTTATGTAGTAATTGGAACATGGTCGTTGTCGGAGATGCAGAAAAAGAAAAAGTAGCAAGTTACCAGAAGGTGTTACGCCAGATACATTTGTCCAAGGGTTAAGTCTATAATTGCAGCACTCAGCGGATTTTACAAAACTCAAAGCGTGAAGTGGCTAGTATCATAAATGACATTTTTAATTTGAACATAAGTGTTGGCAGCATATCAGAGGTTGTCCACAAGCCAGTAAATCAAGCATATTACCTACTTAACATAACTTTACTCATAGCCAGATATATGAAACTTTCAGTAGATGTTGTGGGTAAATCGTACTCTTTGATAGCCTTCTATTTCTATTGATCCAAGCAAAAGTCCTCTACCACCCACCTTCTCGGCTGTACTGAAAATCCAGGATCCCGTTGTAATAGTTCTAGTGGTGTATCTTTATGCACCCAAACCTACATGGAGGCCTTTGACAATTTCAATATCTATCCCATATTCTCTTTACGTAATCCTTAAATCTTTTCCTTGGTATCCCATATCAGCCCACATTTTCTTAATATTGCTGTATTTTTCCTTCATATTGTCCAATGCCATCTTCACCCCATTCTCTGTCATTTTCGCTTGCAGCTCCCCATAGCAACCAAGCACAAATCCTTGAGTATCTGTGATTATATGTCTTTTTCTCCCCTTTACCTTTTCGCACCATCATAACCTTTGACCCCTTTTTCCGTGGTTTTACCGATTGACTGTCCACTATGCATGCGCTCGGCTTCCCATTTTTGACCTACTATATTTAGTGATATCATAGTTCATTTTCTCAAAATTCTGCTTTTCCATCTTCTAAACTGTTCATGCACAGCCTTCCACGGCGGA
Source organism: Matsumurasca onukii (assembly GCA_018831715.1). Lineage (NCBI taxonomy): Eukaryota > Metazoa > Arthropoda > Insecta > Hemiptera > Cicadellidae > Matsumurasca > Matsumurasca onukii. The sequence continues at coordinate 27,181 of JAHHFQ010000034.1, read as the reverse complement.
AAATCGTGTGGTAAATAGCGCCATTGACATCCCAGTGCAGTATATAAAGAATTGCATCTACTATCTCACACTTACTGTATTTTGGTGGCCTTCCTCCTTTCTTGTACGATACTCTGGAAGTGTTTTTCTATTCTTGCCCATTCCCTTTACTCTTAAATCTGTTGGATATTTTTTCCTCATCTCTTACCTCAATATTTTCTTTATATACTACGTATTCCTTGGTTTGTGGACAACCCTAAGAAGTCTAATAGCAAATTTTAAGTTCCTCTTAACTCTTTAACCAAAGGGCTCGCATGAGGAGAGGAGAGTAAAGGTCCTCTTCCATAGATATCTTCACACTTTTCTTCTTCTGTAGTTGGCGGATGAGTAAGAAAGTGAACCTTTGGTGCACCACTAATTATTGCCATCGGTGTTTGCTCTGCCCTTCTCCCATAACTATAGTATTTTCTAAAATGAATGATAAATTTCCATTATGGTATTACCAACCAAAAGTTGTAAGTCTGTATATTTATGCATTAAAGGTCTGAGGCGGCTTTTGATGGTATTCCAACAATGCTCTATAGGGTTCAAATCTGGTGAATATGTTGGTAGATAGAGCAAACGGCATCTAGCATTATCTATTAACTCCTTGTTTTGGGAGTTTTATGGGTGCGCCAAGCAAAGTGCGTAAAGTTCAGTTGGTGAAAATCCAATCAAGGCAAAGCCTAGCCAGCAGCTTGAACAAACCACTATGCTGCGTAAGGTAACGAGCGTAGCAAAGCTAGTGGAACGGACAACACAGGGTACAACGAAAGTGAAGGTATTGAGTCCCGAAATTCTCGATGTCATAGAGGTCGACACTTTCCATAAGTTGGAAGACAGCAAGAAGGGTAACGATAAGGCAAGTTATCACTCACTCTATCGGGATCTGAGGCCGTATCACGTGTTGAGATGGAGTTTACGTAAACTTGGGAGATCCTTTGTATTCCTATTAAGGTACGTTGGAACAAGTCAACAAAGGCGAGGACTGACGGAAGATACAAAGGAAGTCGGACTGATTGATAGTACTCAGAGTGTGGGAAAGCCACGTACAAGGGAAAGCGATCAGCGGTTTAGTAACTGGTTTAGGGATTGTTACACCAATACAACAGAGGTTGGAATATGACGCAAGGAAAACTAAATCAGATAGCAGTAATCAAAGATGCTGTGAATGCTACACTGAAGAGCCGTATGCGGAAATTCGCAAGTACGGTTCTGTTGGGGATCATAGCAGTTAAACCTAATAGGGGATTTAAAGTTATGATCTCTACCAGACAATGTGGCATTGTCCATAACTATTGTAGTACCATGTGGCAATTTAGGTAATAACATCTTCTCTAACCATGTATTGAATACCTCTTTGTCACACCCACCTTTGAAAGTCATTGGTGCAATAAATCTCTTTCCAATCCACCCGCCTATTATACTGATTCTCTCTCGTTTTCTTCCTGGAATATCTGCATAAATTTTTTTTCCTATTGGAGCACGTCCATACTCTCGGTATAACCTATTATCAACTCCTGCTTCATCTATATATAAGATGCTGGAATGGTCTATTTTGAGATTTTATCGGTAAATCGCTGCCTATCTTCTTGATTGCGCTCTTGATATAGTGTAACTTTTTTTAAAGTAATTCTTAGCTGTTTCAGCCTATACCAAATTGAATTTATTCCAAATCCAAGATTTTGTTTCATCTCTGCTAGTGTGTGATCTGGGTGTTTTTGACATATTCTTTGAGTATTTCTGGATCTATTTTTCGAATAAAACCAGTACTTTTACCGCTTTGAGACCTTGGCCAGTAGCTTTTTTAGCCATCTATATAGTGTTGCTATCCCTATCTCAAAAACCTCTGCAACTTCAACCTTTGACTTTCCTTTTTCTACCAAAGACACTGCTTTTTCCTTAAATCTACACTATATACCATCGCTTTCCTACTTTAAAAAAAACATATTATACCTTTATCATTCGCTTTTGAAAATACTATAAAACAGCAGATGTTGCCAGTGCATCAAGAAGATTGACTTGTGTTACTTGCAGTGGTTGATTATAAAGATCTGGCTTGCCTATATAGGAATAAAGTGGTTCAAATCCACACCAACCAAGAGCAACGCCCGTAACCCCAAGGCGCATAGGTGTTATGTTACTATCTGTAATCAAAATACCAAGATGTTTTATGCAGTGTTTTGTCTTGAGATAGTTCCATATTGATAGAGCTGTTTTCTGAACATCCTTTGGGTATAAAATATACATTTCATTACCATTTGATTCATCAATACCAGCAGATGGAATTAAGATATTGTCTTGATTGTTAAATAGATGCCGTAAGAATTATGGTCTACATCAACAATTGCATCAGCTTTCTTTGATTAGTTTTAGAACAAGCAGTTTGCAAAACCACTTGTTTTGACAAATAGAAATGATTTTTGATGTGATAGCAAGAACAACTTCCTCTCTTAGCAACTCTGAAACATAGCGATCAAGAACCTGCTCTAATACTTCTCCACATTCAATGCGGTGGGTATAAATTGCTTCAACATGCATATTAACGTGTCAGCTTGCATATAGTATAATCTTTTGTTTGAGCAAGAGCGGTTTTATACCATCCATCCAGAAGTTTGTTGAAATATACATCACCTTTATAAAGTCTGTGAATTTCTGTTATGATAAACTCTGAAATTAGATCATACCCAAAAAAGGTGCGCTATTTGTGCTCCACCAATCATGAAGACTTTAGAACTACTTTGATTGACAAAAACTCTTGCATAGAAGAAATAATAGTGCATTTTACCTCTGTTAAAACAAGAATTTAATTTGTTACGAGAAAAACAACAGGGATACGATCCTTCAATATGTTTTGAGGCATAGTTTCAAATGTTTTTCTTCCCATAACAATAACTTGTTTGTCAGTCACCTGACGAAAATGATCTAACTCACTTGGATAATGCCAGGGCAATCCATTATTTATTGTCTGGTAGAGATCATAACTTTAAATCCCTATTAGGTTTAACTGCTATGATCCCTCTAACAGAACCGTACTTGCGAATTTCCCGCATACGGCTCTTCAGTGTAGCATTCACAGCATCTTTGATTACTGCTATCTGATTTAGTTTTCCTTGCGTCATATTCCAACCTCTGTTGTATTGGTGTAACAATCCCTAAACCAGTTACTAAACCGCTGATCGCTTTCCCTTGTACGTGGCTTTCCACACTCTGAGTACTATCAATCAGTCCGACTTCCTTTGTATCTTCCGTCAGTCCTCGCCTTTGTTGACTTGTTCCAACGTACCTTAATAGGAATACAAAGGATCTCCCAAGTTTACGTAAACTCCATCTCAACACGTGATACGGCCTCAGATCCCGATAGAGTGAGTGATAACTTGCCTTATCGTTACCCTTCTTGCTGTCTTCCAACTTATGGAAAGTGTCGACCTCTATGACATCGAGAATTTCGGGACTCAATACCTTCACTTTCGTTGTACCCTGTGTTGTCCGTTCCACTAGCTTTGCTACGCTCGTTACCTTACGCAGCATAGTGGTTTGTTCCAAGCTGGCTAGGCTTTGCCTTGATTGATTTTCACCAACTGAACTTTACGCACTTTGCTTGGCGCACCCATTACCCCTTGGGATCAACAGCCATAATTCCGATAACTAGCATCCCTGTAAAGCAGCTTGAGCTACAAAGAATCGCATGTGATCACGCACATTATGCACTCTCGAAGGAAATCAACCTTGTTGTGCAATGCAGATGATAAAGCAATTGTTTCTAAATCTCGGTTAAAGACAGGTTCTGTAGAAAAGAAGAAATAAATGACTTTCTAGAATGACCAACCAGAACTTTGCCAAAATTTTGTAACGTTTCTATACTGCGTAAAATCTGGATATTCTGGTACATAGATTTGCCAAACCAATACCAGGATCAATAATGATCGAGCTTTGATCAAAACCTAGAGCTAGTAATCTATTAATGTTCCTTTCTGCCCAATTACTTATGGTATCAATTGGATCAATGTCACTTGGGATAATGTTGTCACTATGTGGTGGTATGGAGAGAATGCATAATAACGATACTACATCCACTGCTAGCAATCGCTTTTAAGGTATTATCATCTAGATCTCCCTTCTGATCGTTTACCCAGGCAATGTTGTAGTGCTCCAAAACATTCAAAATAACATCTGGCCAGAAACTATCAATGCTGACTTTAATGTCACCAACTTTCATATATTGATTAAGGTCATCAAGCACTGGTTTTAAGCGTGCATATTCTGCTTTGGAGTTTGTATTGAGGAGCCAGGTCTTGTTGATTGAGCACCAAGTTCAACTATGCTTGCACCATCTGATAACAGCCGCAGTGCCTGCTTGGTTGCTTGATCTGCATCATAATAAAGACCACCATCTGAAAATGAATCAGGAGTAATATTGACAATACCCACAAGCTCTGGCGAAAGCGTAAAACTCTTTAAAAAACAATCTTGAATATTAGGGATATCATAAGCAACAGTACCGAACGTTTTGTGATTATTGAGTATTATCCATAGGGCTCAGCATTGCCATCAAGTGAAAAAATGGTCTGTTTATCAATTCTGGGTGAGGAATCTTAAGGTAGGATGTATCAAGTGTCAGGTTATCCCATAACAAAATATCCAAATCAAATGCGAGGTGCCCATTTTCGCAGACGGCCAATGTCATTCAATTTTGTTTAAGGCCCTTTAACAGCTCTTCCAGAAGAAAACTTCATACACAACCATATGAAATATTTGTCCCACCCAGGTGGAGCATCATTTGGTAAAATAGCCTTAGTTTCCAGAATAATTGAAGATTTTAAATTTTAAAAAAGCGCTCCTGCAGTAACTGAGCAGCCTTTTGTAAATGGGAAAAGCGATTCCCATATTTGAGCCAATAGAAATGTAAATCATTCTTGCAACGCATTACAATAAGTAAAGAAAACACCTCCATGCACACTGGGGACAGGTGGTGCAACTTTGTGAATAGTTACGCCTATAGAAGAAATAATAAGTTTTTTTTGCATCACAAGGTTATTAATGGTCCTGTATATATCATGAGTTAAATGCTCGATTAAGTTGAATTGCTTGCTTTGAACGAGAGATTGAATACTCTGAACTACCTCCAAGTAGCATATAGTATCCCCGCCGGTCAGTTGTAAGTCCTAAAGGGGATTTAAAGGTAAAATCAATATTAACACTAACTAATTGAGAATGATACTTCTCTTCTGCACTATAGCCTAAATGAACCCAAAGCCGTAAGTCAGATATAAGAAGATTACATGCAGACATTGCATTCCAACATCACTGAGTTTAAGCTACTTACAACTACTAACACACGCTAGCATTCATCATTCCATCAAGAAACCCCACAAGAGCTTTGCTCCCTTGAGCACCCTTCATAACTTTATCTTGCTCTTTTTCATCTAGGTCTTCAATAAGATTTGCACACTCCTCAGAATGCCATTCATCAGCATGCATATGGACCGTAAAAAAATTGAAGAGAACGCTCATCACTTATTGAATAGTGTTTTTTAAACCTTCAATTTTAGACTTAGAAACCTCTGGAGTTTGACGTTCATAAGCGTACAAGGCTCCAAGACCTGCTGCAAAACCTGATCGTACAATATCAAAGTAACCGTCAACTAATTCTTGTGTCTCCTTAACTTGTGCATCTTCAAGAAGATCAGACCGTGTTACTCCAAGTCCTTCAGCAAAACGCTTTCCATAACTCTGGATGATTTTCATCACCTTGTTCTTCTTCTATCAAATTACCAAGCAAAACCTGTCGCATTTTTAGATCTGGGCACAAAAATGTATACCACTGATATAACGAGGAAACGCAGCAACATGGTGATAATATTCTTTAGCATAGGTTTGTAAAGCTTGCAAGCTTAAGCTTCCTGTATTCCATGATTGGTAGAATGGATAGTAAGTGCAATTCATCTAACTTGTTATTTAGAGACTTAGTAAATTTCATTATTTCCTCCATTATATCAACATATAGTTCATATACTACAGTTTCTCAGTTACGATCATGCTAAGATCAATACAATGGTGGGATTGGTAGGACTCGAACCTACGACCATTCGTTATGAGCGAACTGCTCTAACCGACTGAGCTACAATCCTTTTATCAATATTTATAATACATACAAAAGCAAATTTGTCTATTAGCTTATTTCACTATCAACCCAACTTAGCAAATCATTTGTTGCACCAATTTTGCGTGCAATTTCCTTACCATCTTGAAATATAATCAAAGTAGGTATAGATTGAACCCCATACTTACTTGGCACTTCAGTTTCTCCATCTATATCGAATTTGCAGATCTTAATCTTGCCTTTTCTGTCTTTAGCCAATTGTTCGATGGCATTAGACTTTACATGGCCCACACCATTCTGCCCAAAAGTCTATCAGAACAAACCCTTTATAGTCAGTGACTTCAGATTTGAAATTTTGATCATTTACCGATGTAATATCATCACTCATAAAATACCTAAATTTTTGTAAAATATAGCGTATCTATTAGCAGTTAATCAACTAAATTCTTACCGCAGAGCTTGAAAAATTGCCCAAAGTGTTTTGCATAAACAAAAACTTCTATTACATCTGGTGGTTAAAGATATCCACGTTTTCCCAACCCATTAAGTCTAACTCAATACGAGTAGGAAGAAATTCAAAGCACTTTGGGCCAATTCTTTTCTATTTTCACGTTCCAGCATTAAGTCTAGCTTTTCCTTTATCCTGTGGAGATACAAAACATCAGATGCAGCATAACTTTTGTTTGTCTGTTAAATTTTCATTTCCCAATCAGAAGATTGCTGCTCCTTATTTAGTTTGGTATCAAGCAGCTCTAAGCATAACTCTTTTAAGCTATGATTATCTGTGTAAGTGCGAACTAAACGTGAAGCTATTTTTGTGCAATAGCACGGAAGTGCCCAAGTTTCCAAGTAATAACGTATTATGCTTACATCAAATCGCGCGAAGTGAAATATTTTAGTTATATTTTTATCCTCTAATATTTTTCTCAAATTTGGCGCTGTATAATCGTTCTTGAGTTGAACTAAGTGAGCGTTGCCATCATTAAAAGAGAGCTGCACAAGGCATAATCTATCTCTGCTATGAAGTAGCCCCATTGCCTCGGTATCAACAGCTATAGACCTTATATCATCTGGTATTGAACTAGCTGGCAAGTCGTCTTTATATAAAAATATTCCCATAAAATTAGTACATTTTTGGCACAATTGAAAACCTATGATAATCAAAAATGAGTCTTAAGTATACGAAAAGATCATAGAAGGAACCACGCAAATTTATGGGCTCTCACATTTTCGTGTACACGGGTTTACAAATCGCTGTATATGCCTATAATTAAGTAAATTTAGGTTAATTTAATTGCGGAGTAGCTCAGTTGGTAGAGCGCAACCTTGCCAAGGTTGAGGTCGAGGGTTCAACCCCTTCTCCCGCTCTTGCTTTCAAAATCATTTCGTCAAAAAATCCCTTGACAAACTCCGCCAGCCTTATCATGAAACTGGAGCTATTTATTTATCTTCTCTGTACAGATTAAATGACAAAAAACTCACGTATCTGGCGTCCCATGTTTAATTTTTGCACTATGTGCACCTTATTATTATAAAATTTCTAGGTTTTACCTAATATAAGCTGAAATGCGCTATTTAAAACATTAAAAAACGCCAACTTAAAAATGGATAGTGAATAATTAGCTACCCTAGGGTTTCTTTTGCCTTTTTCTGTTTAGTAAATTTCTTAATGTTTATAATTTAGATTAGTTGCGGCTTAAAGCAACTAAATCGCGGTTATTAAGCGTTTAGAATAAAAAACATATTGAAAGTATAATGTAAGTAATTAGCCAACCACGGGGCTTCTTTGCCTTTTTCGTTTGGTAAATTCCTTAATATTTATAGCTAAGAGAGCCCAAGAGGTGTCATTCCAGCGCGTGACGCTGGAATCCCAAGGAT